>JAQGBH010000121.1:0-73702 GCA_034698265.1 Sminthurinus aureus
TTAAACCCCATATCATAGGCACTAGGCCCTAGACAAAGTTCGAGCACGGAAAAAAGCTGATTCTGATCTCACTTCTGATGCACATGTTTCATTAACAACAGAAAGATATGAATTAGGTATACTACAATAATATGCGTATTTATATAAATTCTTCCGCATTATTTTTATTTTATAAGTAATACGTAAGTAAGCACTTGCAGGCAGAAACTAGCGTACACTTAACACACATAGTACAAAAAATAATTGAAATATTCAGTACACGTAACACGTATTCAGTGTAACTTTTCTGTGAGAGTGTATTTTTTTTATCAAACAAGCAAACTTGTACGTTATTGTTTACTTACATAATACATAATTAATTAATATAGTATAATATTTTATGTGTCTTTGGTTTCGCTTTTTCCAATCAAACTGTCTTTCTGTGCAAAACTTGCGTTTTGTATGTAATCGTATCTAACTATAGTTCGATTTTTTTACTGTATACATGTATGCCATGATTTTATATTATGTAAATTGAAAAAACCTTTAAGAACTCTAATTTTGGAAACTGGTCCTGCAAGTACAAAATAATCAATAATTAATCTATTGTATAATATATTGTAGGTTTAAGGGTTTTTTTTATTATAATATATTGTATCCCTTTGTAGAAAATACAAAATAAAAGAGTGAAAGTATATTATATTTCAGTAAATTAAAAGTTTATCTTCAAAAGTTCACTTTTTTTAAAACCCCTACTTTTATGAACATAATAATATTATATCGATGACGAGTCTCTCGCTATAGTTGATAAAAAATTTAGATTTTCTGATGATTTCCTGTGCCCTATTTTTTAGGCTTCTGTTCTGAAAACCAGACCTCAGGGTAGTAACAAACAAAGTTAAAGTTGTTAGGTTTGGTTTTGTTAAATATTGATTTTATTAACAAAATAGTATCCATATAATACTTAAAATATTATAATAATTTACCGCCAACCATATAATAATAATTCTGTTGCAACAAATGGCTTAGAGTAACAACGTACTAGTAACAAATAATGTCTATAACATAATGACAAAAAATAATTTAAGAAATGCTCTCAAGTTTAAATCATACAATTACCTCAATTACGTATAATATTATAAAAACTAGTTACTTATTACTTATTACTATTCTTCATTAGCACAAATGTACTCCCAAGAGCTAGACTCCCATGGAGTGTACTTTTATTACTATTCGTGGTCTCGTTTGTCGTTATACACATGTATTTTTCAGTTGAATTCGTAAAAAGACAGAATTTCTATAATGTTAGTGTAATATTTTGTAATTTACAACATCATGTTAATATTTGATAACATGTATGATATATAGACACGATAACAAGAATAAAGTATTTTCTCTAAAATACATCTTTTGCATCCATCATACACAATACAAATACAGGGAAATGTACATATTTCAAGAGCACACTACTATAGTTTTTCTAAAAATTAAACAGTACTATTTGCATATTATAGGCACATAATATTCTTATTGTGTTCATATTTCATATTATTACAGCACGTTACAATATTAAATGAGGAAAAAAACTTACAAACGAAGGCCTTTCGTGCTATATATTGGTCTGTGTACAATAGACAACAGTATAATATTATTACACTGTACAAAACATTTTGTTTTATATATTATATATTATATATATTAATTAATGTTATTTGTTAACAAATTCGAAGGAGGAGGTGGTGGTGCTAAATTAGGATTTGGTATGATTACTCCAGGAACTGGAGTCCCTTCAAGAACCCCTATTGGAGATTTAATACTTGCTGGTGGAGTACCAAAAACTTCTAAAACTTGAAGAACATTTCTTAAACGGTCATACTCATGTTTATAAATAAGGAAACAAATAAAACTAAGTATTCCTAAGCTGACAATCACTAGCTGCTGATACTTCCTCATTTTTTCGTTTTACAAAAAAAACCACAGAGAATTGTATGCGAGTATAAAAATGTTTTTGTTTCACCTCTGTAAAATATGTAGAGAGAGAAGGAAAAATATATTCAGAATTCGTTGCTAACTTACTTAAACATGTGTAATATATTATTTTGTACTTAATGATGTAGATAATATTATAAAATTAACTAACTTAGCTGTTAATTTTCCAAAATTGTGACTTCATCACACGCTGACAATACGTCAGCCTTTTCTTTAAAGCACTTTAATCTTGATAGGGCACATTTCATATACATATACATGTGTAATTTGTAATGTTTTAAGTGATGACAGATGATGAGCAGATCACGAAACTTTATAGTTTTGGTTGGTGGTATACTCTGCAAAAGGAAAACAAATATAATGACCCAAGCATTAATGACCAATTATTATGCAACAAAATTTAACTGTAAATATTGTACAAAATCATATTTTAATTTGAAATATAATATTTTATATTTTATTTATAAATTTATAATACATATATTATGACATATTACATATTATTAACTTGAATGATCGTAGATCGTAGAGATTGTACACTTACCTTATTTCTTATTTACCTTGTACACAACCCAATGCGGAAACTGAAAAATATGTCTCCAGTGGTCAAAGGAAAGTCAACAGGTCACAGGTCACACTTGTGACAACAAAAAAATCACAAAATACGATCAAATTTTTTTCATGGAGCTGTGTGTACACATGAACTTTTTTTAAATTTTTCATTGTATCCTTGACCAGAGCGGGAACATTGTGCGAATTCAAAATTGAAGAGAGATTTATTGTCGGTGTTTTTATTTTTATTTTTGTATAAATATTAAAATATTAAGATGGATTATTTGCAATTATTATAGTTACTTACTTAAAATTAAGTATAATGGACCAGGACAAGAAATCACAAGCCATTTCAGTCAGACAGTTTGTAACAGCAAGAACACAGGAACTTGCTGCTTTGTCAACCCGTGTTCAATCTACAGGTATAACATTTTACAATTTTTAACCAAATCATATAATAATATTATTATGCATGCAAATTGAATATAGTCATTTATTATACATTATACATATATATTATTATGGTGTACATACAATGACATTACTACAATTCCGCTTTGTTTGTGTCATTATTTTTAAAGGAGCTTCTACAAGCAGTGGCAATCAAAGTACAAGTAAAACTACAAGTACTATACCTTATCAACATATTCCAAAACATTTAAGACGGAGAGCTGTTAGTCACAATGTCAAGAGAATACCTTCTCGATTTCGACCAACAATACCATCATCATCAGTTCAAACTGTAGGAGGAAATAAAAATACAAGTAGTACGACTAAGGGATCTGAATCTAATCTTCAAGGACCATTAAGTTTTGTGAGTTCTAAGAAGAAAAAGAAACAATTTAGTCGAAAACATAGACGACGTAAATCAAATTTACTCTCACAATATAATCGGCGTCAAAGAATTCATAAATGGATGGAAACACACATTTGGCATGCAAAACGGTAAATACGTCCTTATAAATAAATACAAATTGCTATTTAATATTTAATAATATAAGTAGAATAGAATAGGATATTTATTTGATATGGGTAGGCACCCTCTCAACTCTTAATAATATAAGTACGTATTATATATTATTACATTTTTGTATAATACACATATTTATTCATTGCGTAAGAAAATAATGAAAAGATAAAGAGATATCGAATGGAAATTTTATTTGTTTTTTTTACTACTTTCTTTTTAGGTTTCATATGGGATTAAAATGGAATTGCAAGATTCCTTTAGCACCTTGTGAAAAAGGGCAAAGAGCTCTCTATCGTTCGGCTAAACAATATGTAACCATGCAAGATGTTTCTTTCATTTCCTGTTTGGAACTTCAAGGGGATTATGAAACTATTTGTGAAGGATTCAAATCTATTGCTCCAAAACAGTCTAATACATTGAGTCTTGCAGCCCTTATGTTTCGTAGTGGAGAGAGAGAAGGGAAATTACAAATTTATCATAAAAATTCGTACCCAGTTGGATATATTGGAGAAATTCAATTTATGTGGGTAAAACCATCATCATCAGAGAAACTAAAAGAAAATGATGAGGATAAGGACTTGGCAACTTTATGGCTTTGGGTTCATCCTGGATTTAAAAATGAATTTATTCTTGAACTTACCAACTTGTTTAATTTAGAACAAGTTGTATATAAAGAACAAGGAGAAGGAGAGAAAAATTTAGATAATACAAAAGAAAAATTAACTATTGATGAAATTAAATTGATTCCCAAAAATTTACATTGTAAACCAACTTGGACAAATTCTTCTACTACTACTACTACTAACAATAATAATAATGAGAAGAAAATTATATTAACTGATTTATTTGGCGAATTAAATAGACTTCGTTTTTACGGCCCAGAAATTTTAAGTGTATTAAAAGAAGTTTTACACATATCTTTACCTGAAATTCCTTCATATTCTACAACTTTACCACCTGTTTCAAGACTGACAGACGAGCTTTCTAGTAATAATAATGAAAGTAGTAAATGGATTGATAATTTCTTTTTGAAACAATCTACAAAGCAAAGACATGATTATCTTCTTGCTCAAAAATTATTATGGAAAGTAGTAGAGGATGTTCAGGATTTTTCATGTCAAACCATACTCCCATTAATTGTTCGAGATCCAAGAGTATTCCTTCCTGGAAGTCGTACAAAAGTTTTAAGAGATTTTTATCAAGATGCCAATACTGAAGAGGATGAATTTGGGACTGAAAAAGAAATGGATATAGAAACAAAGGAGAAAGAAGAAGAAGACATGGAAGTAGAAACCGTTTCAGAACACACAAGAACTAACAAGAGCAAACAAGTAGTAAATAAGGATGATAATGAAATGATAGATATTTCAAAAGTTTTTAACAAATTTTTGGCAATTGCTACGAGTCCTCTTTCAAATCCAGAATATAGATTAAAACTAGTCAAAGAGAAAATGACAGATGCAGAATATTGCCAAAAGAGAAGCCAACTTCTTATTCCTGGTAAAAATAAAAAGAAGAAAACTAAACTTAAAATTTTGTTTACTCTTTGTAATCAAAACTTTTTAGCCTACCAAATTATTGGCAATTTTAAAATTAAAGTATACCATTATCTTTCAGTATTATGCTTCCATTTATATGTATCATTTTATTAAATTTTGAATTCTATTTATTTCTTTTGTTTTATAGGCTCTCAAATTGATCTAGGTGTAGATGAAAATCAAATCCCTATTATTCTCATTCAGAGAACAAGTACTTCAAATTCTAAGAATTTTAGTGATGGTGGCTTTGATTTAATTTTGCCTTCTGGTTGGACTATGGCGTTTTGGATCGCGTTTGTCTACAGGTACACTAAAAATATAAGTTATACTAGTTTTCATTCATGTTTATTGAGTATTATTATTAGACATATCCGTTTTGGCATTTAAATTCCAGGATCTTTAAAAAATTAAAAATAATTATTATGTATTATTAGTGTCTAATAACTTTCGACAACTTTATACATAACTGAGATGATAATATGATTTAAAGTTTCGCTTTATTGATGACCGTATGTTTCATATTTCATCGTTTTTATCGTTTATGTTTTGATTTCTTCTTTTCTTTATTGATGATAGAGCTGTTCGTGTGGGTGGACTTCGAGATTCAAAGACCTTTGCCTTTGAAGCAGGAGCACTTCATTCTCCTCCTTTTTTTGGACCAGATAGTCAAACTGGTTTTCAAGATGCAAATGAAACAGGAAAAGATACTCGTGAAACTTTCTTCAAACTTCCACCTGCCAAGCGTGCCAATCTTATCAAATTAAATTGTACATGTCCTTTTTCTCCAGATTGGAATTTTCTCCTCCATTTTTGGAAAACAAGACATCAATTTCAAAAACATGACGAAAAATGTGAACCAATATCATCAGCACCATCATCTTCTTCTTCTTCACCCATGGAAATTTCACCAGCAGAAGAAGAAGAAGAAAGAACAGCATCCTCAGAAACAACAGCATCCTCAGAAATGTCCAAATTTTACATTCTTCGAGATATAGAAATATTAAAGATGATAAAGAAATTATATAAATCTCGTAAATGGTCTGAACTTTATAATTTTTTGACTAATTCATTACCAAGTGCCAATTTGATTCAAGATCCAGATTCTTGTCTTCTTGGAGTAAAATTACAATCATGGAATCGTGGTAAGGCAACAAAGGGTGCTGTTATTTGTCTTCCAGCTCAATCGGATTTTGATAATCTTAAGAGGAGAAAAGTTATTCATGTAGGACCAGAACCTTCGTCCTCTTCTATTGTAAATTATGCTGATCCAGGCAAAAGAAATGTGAGTGATCCTCCTATTTATACTGAACCTCCTCATGATGATAAAGAGACAAATCGCCGACGGACGGAACTTCGGCAGAAACATCAGAAAATTATGGCTTATCTAAGAAAAAAACGAAAAAAGTTCCGTGATAAAAGTACTCAAGCTCAATTAGAATTCCAACAAACAAAAGCAATTAGACTTCAACCAAAACAAATGAATGGAAGTGCAACTAATATTAATAATAGTAGTGGTACTAGTAGTAGTACAAGTGATAATTTTGATAAACTATTATCTGATATGGAGCTGTATAAAGAGTCAATTTCTCACTTTGATTCAACCACCATCTCCAAATTGTATAATGAGACTTTCAATGACTTATGGTTGGTAAGTGGAGAGAACGACAAGAGTAAAGAGAAGATCCTTCAGAGTTTCCGTAAGAATAGTCGAATCCCTGCCGGATTTGTTGTGTATGGATCTGATGAATATTCCAGAGGAAAATGTGCAGCTCTTGGTTATATTACACTCGCTTCCCTTTTAGAACTGAGTCGACTATTTGCAGAAGAAGAAACAGCAACAAAAATTATTACCGAGCAAGAAGTACAGGAAAGTACCATCCAAAAGAGTACCGCTCCATTCCTTCTCGTCCGAAATTGGATGGACAGTGCCATTTATCGACAAGTCAAGTGTGACATTTTACTTCTATGAGAAGTTTCCTTCATTTTTATTTATATGTGTTTTTCGTGTTTTTTTTTCAAAGTAAAGTCTTGTGCTTGTCAAAGTCTTGTCGATGAAACACTGCTCTATGGATGAAAAGTATAAAGCTTATTATTTTCACTTGAAGATTTTTGATATTTATTATATATTTTTTAGCATAACATGGAAGAAATAAGAAATGATATATATAAAAAATTAAAAATTTAAATTTAAAAAGAATAAATAATATACTGTGAATATAAAATCAAAAAATCAGTTCGTTTTATGTATATCTATCTGTACATTTTTACCTCATTATAAAGTTCCCAGCATGTGTGTGACAAGTGAAACTCATTTAATTATCACTTTTGATTTTTCTGTTTTTCAACGAGAATCATACTTTGGTTCATCCATTGGAGCAAGATCTCTGTATAGACGTAAAACCGCATGGAAATTTTTTAAAGTGATCTTTTATGATTACATGATTAGGTAAGTACCGTAATTCGTAATTTATAGTTTAAAATTAAAATTAATTAGTAGTAAAAAAATTAAACTTAATAAACTTACTCAACCCTAAGTTGGTAGTTTGTTCCTCGTACTGGAAAAATTTTCAAGACCTCAATATATGGACTAGTATTGAATTGAGTGACAGCATTACGAAAACCAAGTTTTCTAAATTCATAATCTTCATAGCTGGTTTTGAGTCGAAGTCTTTCTAGACAACGACAATAATTTGGTTCGGGTGGAGCAATAATTTCATAGTTGGGTAAACTACATTTTTGAAAAAGTCTAGCAAATTCATAGCAAACATGGACAGCATGTCGACTTTCATGAGCAATTTTTCTTAGAGTCATTACAAAAAATTCTGTAAGGTCTAGTTCATCATCCAGGATTTTTCCCATTTCAACTAGAGCTATACGATCTTCAGTCCTCAAATATGTTTTACGTGCAAAAACGTACTTTAAACGTCTCTGCATGAACATGATAGCCTCATAATAGGACGTTTCATATTTAATCGTGTCATCGAGCATAACTTGATGTAAATATTTATCCAAACTTCTTAAATACCCATGAACTTCTTCATAGATCTGAACCACTCTTTTACACAAGGAATTAAGAGTGGAGAGTCGATCTGAAGCTTTGAAGCCATCATATGGCGACCAATCTCGAGCTTTAGATGCTTTTTCAAATCCCGTTAAAAGCTTTTTCGTCACTCTCACTGCTGGGGGCGGAGCAATTTTAATTGCCTCATCTGTATCTTCATCATATTCCCAATGATTATCTATTGGAATTTCCTCATTACCACCAACTTTGTTGTGTAGAGCAATTTGTTTCAGTCTTTGTTTCCTGTCATTTTTCAGGGATTTCCGAGCAACCTTTGAATTCTGTTTTTGTTGATCAACCGTAAATTTCCGATTTTTGGAATCCATTTTTTGAAGGGAAGCACCAACTTCCGAGTTTAAGTATGGTTTCATATTCAGGTCAGGATCAAAAGGTTCAATGAGTGGTGTGATGATGGCTTGTTCTGTCTTGGCTCGACATTCAGCAAAAGCACCCACGATATGCTTCACACCACGCCAAATGACAAATGAAAGTCCTACGATGTCCTCCAAAGTTCTCTTGGTCTCATCAAAGTCATCCGCTTCATAATCTGCCCCTCCACGGACGGATTTCATACACATTATTATTACCCACATATAAGAACCTACGCCATCAAAATTTTAAAACTCATTTTTACTAGTTTTTGACGTTCTTATAATTTTATTAAATAGTCAATATTGATGATTATTTTCAATGTAAATGTAAATGTTTAGTTTTTAGTTGTTATTAGTTATTAGAATACCAATCAAAGATCGACCATCGACAACTCGAAATTGTTCTTCAGTTAAATCAGACTCAAAATAGTAGGATAAGTTTTTGATTGCATCTCCGCAGTATAAATGGACTCTGTGCATAAAGTTGATTGCATTTTTACCATGTTTGAATGTCTCAGTAAGTTTCAAATGGAATTTTGTATATTTCTCTTGACTCTTGTCCGATTTTCCTGCTTCTTGTAGCTGAATGTGAGTGTCCTAAAGAAGCAATTTATTATAAATGATGAAAGAGGAAAAAGCAATTTCCTATTTGGAATTCCATTATCATTTGTACTTGGATTTAGTTTTAAAGTCATTAACTCTGAATGCAAAATATAATAAACTTAATAAAGTAAAAAGTAGGCAGAGGAAACATTAGTTATTGTGAATTGTGAGTACAATTAGGCGCTTATAAGTTTCCATGAGGTAGTCCAAACTATTTTCTGTACGTTTCTCCGGCCTGTCAAAATTATTACGTTTGGATTTCACATTCATTTTGATTAATGACAAATTAATTATGATGTATGTTGCATGTATGCTATGTACTACGTGCTTTTCGAAAAATAAAAAATATGATACTTATAGGACTCACAGTCGAACATTGTAATCACTGAGTGGAACTGGAATTTCTCGTGTCCACCAAGGACACAATTTTTTCGTACATTTGCGACAACAAGCACATTTCCTTGGATTTTCCACTTCGATACTATTTAGTCATTTCATGAATCTTTTAGGCATGTTTTTATTTTTACACCATCGTAATAAATAATAAATGAATTTAAAATTTTAAGTATCCTCACGTGTCTGTAGATGCAGGTGGAACACCCTGAATATCAATATCCACAACCTGGACACTTTTTTTGAAATGAGTACTATGTACAGAGGAGACCGAGTCATGATTCAGCTTTGTAGGTTTTTGAATGCTAATTCCTTTACCACTATTATGCCGAGGAGTGGCGATAGGAGTAGTACTACTATTCGTAGTATTAGTGTTCCCTTTTTGAACTTGAACTGGCGCAGTGATGAAAGTAACACCTTCATCATCAGGCCGATATTGATAGAGAAAATCAAAGCCTAAATTGGAAGGCTTTAATTCATTTGTTTTGTAATAACAGTTGCTAGTACTTTTAGATTTCTTTCCATTTTCTTCTATTTGATTTTGATCTCCATGCTCAAGTCTTATTATCAAGGATGAACATTGATCTGTTTCGGGACAACTTTCTCTTACTTTCTCCACATCGCTAGTTGGTCTTTTTTCCTTCTTTGATTCTGAACTTTGAACATTAATACTGTCATCTGTGCTTTGCAGTTGGAGGGCGGGATTTTTGTTGGTCTTTTCATTTTCTGTTACGGGTTTCGATTCTTCTCCAGGTATTTCATGGTGATGAGGATTTAAGTCTTCGAGTACTAATGTTGAGGACGAAGATGACGTTTCACAAGGAGATACACGACTGTGAAGGAAATTGACTGTCTGATAATGATGTGTCTTGTTACCATCTTTTTTGAATTTTTTCGACTTTTTTTGGTCCATTTTTTGTCATCCTCATCATTTGTCATCATTATCTTTGTCAAAGTCCTCAATCCTCAAGCCAGTCCTCTAAATTCAAAGGCTCAAAACTCAAAATACATTCTCTGCTCTGTGCTCTGTGTGTACATTTCATTGTGTATTGTGTGTATCAAGGCCTTTTAGTCTCATATTAGAGATTCTAAAGGGCCTTGGTGTGTATTTTATTTTTGTGACTCAAGACTCAACTCTTGACTCTTGACTATATATTTGTGCATATATCACATTGCAGTTTGTGTGGTTGTATCAGGGGAACATCGTATTTTACATGGCAACTGGTAACTTAACTGTAATATATGGTTCTTTTATGTGTTGTGGTTTGTGGTTTGTGGTATATGGTATATGGTATATATAATATGCTGTAATTTTTAGATGTTGAAAGCTTGTACACAACAGAATGGACAATCTACATTCATACTTTCGTAAACGTTCCCAATTCCCAATGATTTCAATTTTTATATTTCATATTTTATTTAGTCTTTGTTTTACAGGTTATATAATCTGTTATCCATTTGAAAATTGAAAACAATTCATCTTAGTTTTATGGTCAAAAAATATCTAAAAAGTTGTACATTGTACAATCGTAAAGCTAATACAGATCATGTTACATGAGTTAGAAATGTCAGAGATTCTACAGAATTGCATCGATCCGAAGGTATTTTTTGTTGCTTTGTACTGAATCAACAAAATGTTTTTAAAAACTAAAAACATAACGGAAAACTGAAATAATTGCACTTTTTACTTTTTACATTTTAGTAAAATGTAATGTAAAATGATTTTACAAAAAGAAGAATTTCCCGCTATCATATCTAAAATCTAGTATCTAAAACAATGAAAAATGCTACAACAAATTAATTATTACACATTATACAGTAGGTGTCTCTAGAACAGGTTTACTTATTGTAACAAGACTGTGATTAATATCCTCCTTATTACAAAGGCCATTATTATTTTCATCCTTACAACTAATACAGCTAGCATCATTGTTAGGGTTATAACTAAGCATTTCAAATAAAGGTAGACTCTGCTCATTTCCAATATGCGGAGATGGAGAACCTCTCGATTGAATAAGTGTCGTTTTGACTTCAGCCAGGATTGAATGAGTTCTATGCAGTTGTCGACAAATTATTTTCTCCATTCCAGCCTTGTCTTTCTCAGAATACTCCAACATGGAAATGGCATTTTTCAGTGACTGCTCAAACGTTGAACAAGACGGACCAAAATTTAAATTTTATTTGTCAATAATAATTAATGATTAATGATTATAGTTTGAATCGCAAAAAGTAAACTTTAAGCGTGTTTTTGTTTTGTGTTTTCTAATTTTAAATGCTTTTTAAATTATGCTTACTTCTCGAGTTTTCTTTAATTTGAGAGCCAATTTGGAGTTCTTCTCATGAAGTTTGAGATTGACCAGTGCAATAGTTTCCTCGTTCACTGTACTTTTTTCTGGTTCTCGTTGTTTCTCATTTTCTCTACGGTTTAAGCTTTTGGTTTCGGTGTAATCTTCAATAATATTCATTTTACAACCACTATCTTTCTTGCTGCCATTCAGTTTGTCATCAAAATCTCGATTTTTTGGCTGAGACAGGAATTGAGCATGATAGGAAGATTCTCCACTTGATCTTTGACCGTTATTTTTAGCCTTATTTGACTTGCACCAGTTCATGTCCCACTTTACTTTTACCTCTTCAAAACCTTCATCGCCCTGTCAAAAAAACATAAAGTAACAAGTAATGTACCTAAAGCTCAAAGCGTAAAACAACAAACATCAAATTAGTTTTTAGTTTTTAGACATTTTGTTAAAAATTAATTTAAAATATTGTAAAAAAGTCAAATACATGACAAAGTTGAAGAGCGGTGGAAGGTTTAAGTCGGAACGGACAGGACTTTTTAAGGGTCTGAAGTTCTTCAATCAAAAGACTTTGTTCTTTATGAACTTTTTCCAGAGCAGTCTGATGATAATGTAATTGATTAGACATTTCCATCACAGCTTTTTTTCTCATAGCCTCTGCACGTTCGTCTGATTTTTCCAATGCGAGTTTCATCCCCTCATTTGAAGATCGAAGGGCTCTATTCTCCGCTGATAAATGTTCCATACTTTCCTAAAAAAATCACAGGAAACAGAAACAAAACAACAACAAAAATGAAAACCAAAAGTCGAGATAGATGTACTAAAATTCAAAACTTAAAACTAAACTATAATAAATAATAGTTGCAGATAAAATGAGAGGGACAAACTTTTAATCGATTTTCCATGGTAAGAACTTCCTTCTTTCGAATATTCTCAGAGGATTTGAGTTGTTTAAGCAGAAGTAGTCGATCATTATTTGCTGCTTGTAGTTCATTTTGGATTTGACAAAGGGTTGATTCAAGAGCCTGTGCATTTCGAAGTTCCTCTTCATACTTTTGCAGCCAGGTTGTGCTGTTATTAGTACTATTCAATAATCTCTTCCTGCCATTTCCTGGAGGTGAGAGTAAAAAGGAGGATTCATAATCATCATCTTCTTCCCCATTATTGTGAAGACTGCTTGTACTACGCTCGTTGTTTTTATTCTGATTAGAAATTGTTGTATTTATTCCGACAGATTTTATATTTGCATTTATAGTTGTATCATGTGGTTTGTTCATCCCTCGATCACTACGATATCGAATCAAAGACAATTCTCTCTCATATAAATCTAGTTGAGTTTTTAACTCGGAATATTTGTTCATAAGTGCAGACTCCCGTTCCATCAGCTCATTTTTCTGATTGATCTCATGAATTAGTTGACTTTGTGTTTGTCTCAGTTTGATCTCTAATTGCTCCTTCTCCATTTTTAAAACTTGATACTCCTTCTCTACTTCAATCATGTCTCGTTGTGCTGTGAGTTCAACAAGTTTTATAGGTATAATTAATAATTAATATTTTTTTATTTTTTATCTATATGAAATATAAATTATACATTCATGATTCATTAAAACGGTGAAAGCTAGTGTTTTTACTTACTTCTCTTTGGAGTTGTGGTCGTAATAGGATCCGCAACACCTTTCGTTTCGGTGAGATGAACGCGAAGCTTGAGTTGAAAATTTTCCCTTTGTAAGTCTTTAATTTGTGCTGCAAGCTCTTTTAGAGAAGGGGTACGAACAGAAGGATCAGGTCGAGGCTCATCATCCCAAATCGACCCAAATTCATCATCCTCTAGACTTTCTAGCATCTTGAGATTCTGGGTTTTCGATGTGGATGTATTTAAAACTCAAAACTCAGTTGGGTTTGAATAAAGTTGAAATATGGTAAAATTGAAGATCTAGCATGTAAAGTAGCATCAAACGTCTTTTAAAATTAAGAGGTTGTTCCTTTCCTGAGAATCGATCAATCATAAGAGTATAATGTTATAATGTGGATTATGTATATAACCTAAAATCTAATCACAAGGGATTTCGAATTTATCAAAGTTTAGCGTATTTTATATTTTATAGCTCGGACCTCGGACCTCGGACTTTGGACTTTGCCTTTGGACTCGAGTTTTTACGATTTTCGAGGAGTCTCGATTTTATCTTTGATGATGTGCCTGCAATAAAATAGAAGTGTTTTCTGGTTTCTCTTGTGTGTTTTTGCTTTAATTTACAATGCAATGTAGCAGTGATCACAGATCACAGATCACAGCACAGTGATACCCCAAACCCAAAATGGTGCCATGGTAAAACTAGGTTTGGATCCCCAGTAACCAAAGTAACGCAAAGGCTACACATTTTTTTGGGTTTTTCCAAAAAGCTGTATTGTGTATAGAAAATTAGACAATGTGCAAAATGTTTGACGTCCCACGTTGTGTGATTTACTCAAGACTCAAGACAGCTTGAGTTTTGAGTAGAAAACATGCCTTCTGACACCAAAATAATCCGCCCAGCAGCTCCATTTTGATCCTTAATTTTCAGCATAGATTCTGCCAACTGCTCTCCTCTTGGCATTACAATAATTGTTGTGTGCGTTACTTTATCTTTTCTAAATGTCCGATTACTCATTGTTAGCATTCCACAATTTTTAGTTTTCATCCAGAGTTTTTGTACCTCCAACCTCATTCTCTTTCGACTTTGAAATAAAAAGACCATCAAAGCACAGAAATTCCCAAAAGTTATCAGGAACATTGTGGCTCTCATCAAAGAATCCGTGATGGGAATAGCCTGTCCTACATATTCCCATTCTCTGGTCAAAAACTGTCCTTCTGGCTCATTTACAAAGAGACTGAGGAGTCCTTTCCGTTCTTGAAACTTTCTGAATAAAAGCTTATCCACCTTTTTCCAATAATTAAAAATTCCGGAATTTACAAGATGCAGGAATGCGTCCAAGGACACGTCCACATTAGGCATTTGGAATTTGCAAGTGGAGGTGAAAGGAAATAAAACTATTTTGGACAGAAAGAAACTCCGTTGGAAAAGTAGAGGGAGTATCTCAATTTGAATATCTATAAACTTTTTTAAGACTGCAATAGCAATTTTCCCTTTATTGAAAAACTCCCTTGCTTCTTGCGCTTTGGTGAAGATTTTAACTCCAACTACATGATCCATGAATAATTTGTGATACTCGAGAACAGACAGTTTTTTGGTGGTGGTTTGACTTGGGTTCAGTTTAGCTTTTTTTGAGTCTAAAAGATCCCTGCTGGTGAAGGACTGCCATCTTTTAAAGATATGAGTGTATGAACGCAAAGCACTGTTTTCCAAAGTTAGATTGTATTTCTCATTAATGAGTTGTTCCAGAGATTTGACTGATCCTTTCATCATGGGTGAGACGCGGTAACTTTGAAGGACGGATAGATAAAATGATACTACGAAAAATAGGCAGAGGACCCAAAAAATGTACAAGAAAAGGGAAAGATAACTTCCTGTGACGCTTTCTTTTGAACTTTGTCTTTGAGGATTTGATGAAACCGTTGATTTATCACGACCCAATTTTTTAAACGTCAATGTAGAATCTTGTCCAACTAAAGGTTTTAATGTTACCATCACAGCGGAATCTTCCGTCTCAAAGAAATTGGGAGAAAATGTCACTCCAATTTTGAAGCCGATGATGAAAAATATAATTGAGACGGCTAAACAGAGCCAAACTGTGGGATGAAACGGTACCCAAAAATCATGGAAACCTGCCATTACATTTTCCACTTTTTCGTGTCCATGAATAACTGTGAGTTGTGCTCTCGCGAGGAAAGCTCTTTGACTACTCGTGGAATAACCCCAGACTAGATTATCGGGGGTAATTATTCCATTACCACATTCATCGTTCTCTGTCTCGTCATTTGCGTAAGGGATGAGGGTAAAGTTGAGTCTCTTAGCTATGATCAGTAAGACCCTTGCAAATAGAGCAACAATTTCAAAACTGCTATATTTGTACATATCCCGAAGTCTTGCTTTCTCCAACTTTTTCATTACTTTTCTCATGTTTTTCCTTTTAAGATTTTTTTGAAACCAAATCTCCGTACCATAGAAATTTTTCCGCGGCATTTTCAAAACCCTCACAACACCTTTGAAATCCAGGTCGTTCCAATTCTCCTTCCCGGATTTTCGGTTTAATTGGACTAGGCAGTACCTTCTACCCTCACTGCATCTTAAAACCAGTTGATAAACCTTGTTTAATTTTGCCATTGGCATTGGAAAGGGTAGTCGTTTGCCATAGTCAATGTTATATTTTATAACTAAATATTGAAGAGGAATGTAGCAGTCGTATTTATCTCGATTATGGATTAGCGTACTTCGAGAAGATAGAAATAGAAGGAAAATATCCACGAAGCGGTTTGCATAGTCGAATCGCTTTCGATGTCTCGTCTTAAATGACTCAATCATGAGGGGCTCATGCATCTTGATTTTAGATTTGGCGACTGGTATGAGGATTTGGATGAAACAAATTTCCATATGTTTCAAAGGATAGTGTATGTTTTTCTCATTGTCGTAAAGATATCGGTCTTCTCCTCGTTTATGTGTTCCAGACTGAAGCTGAAGTCGTTGGTCATAGATCTGGAGAATGGACAAAAATCCATGTTCCGGTCCTGTGAGGACTTGTACAAGCTCATCCTTAATCTGTTTGGGGTACTTGTAATGTTTTGGGGTCTGAGTAACTTTGGGATGTTCGGATGTGGCAATTAAAAAATTACAGAATTTTACAGGTTTTAGAACCTTCTGTAGAAAACGTAGATTTTCTGGGAGGACTACTTTAGTTTGGGCGTCAGGTAATACCAATGGTGAAACACCAAGAAAGAAATGTGAAAGAAAATATAACAGAAGTGTTATATTAGTATGTGGTTTCAAAAACTTTTCCATTTTTGACCACTTTTCCGTTCAAAAATCAAAAGTAGGATGTAGAATGTAGGACATTGAAGAAAAGTCGAGAGTTTTGATTAAAAATGACAAAAGACAAACGGCGCAGTATGCAATGTTTACCAACTATTTTTTTAATATAAAACTTCCAAAACAGTCTTATCTAACAATATTTTTTGTTTACATCACGAACCATGTAACTCGCGTTTTTATCCCATGAGATTCCGAATTCAGAACTGCTTAAACTGATGGAATCTCAAGGGGCAAATGTTATTCAAAATTCCACATGTGCATGAACTCAGAGTAAAAGCTGGATTGTAAACAGTCAATGTGACTGCCATGTCTGCCATGCATAATATTATATTACAATAATATTTTGTATTTGGTTCCACATTTTTCTGTTCTCCCCTCACTCACTCAACATGTAAGAACAAGAACTAAGGGCACTTGCATAAGATACGTGTCCAGTGTCCACCTGTCTTACACGTCATGTTTACTGACAGAACGTAACAAAAACAATAATATTTATTATTTATTGCACATGGAGCATGAATGAAAAACGGCAACGTAATTGTACATTGTACATGTGTATACTATTCAATTTATTCAAACATCAAATCAATATCAAATTTTTAAATGTTATTGAACTTTTTACATATGAATTACGAACCTACTGCAGATTGTACAATGCTCAGTGTACAGTAGTTAGCATGAAAAAATTAATAACTACTATTTTTTGATTAACTACATGATTCATAAAAACATTAGTGACTAATGACAAAAATGAAGGATTAATTAAAAATTCAAAAAGCAGCATAATTATCTTATTTGTATAAGGAGTATAAAACAATAGAAGTCATCATGTACTTATTGTGAATTGTGACGTATATGTATATATAATAAATAATAAATAGGTAATAGGTATATGATGAAATTGAAACAAACTATGTAGATTGTACAATGTACATTGTACATGCTTCTTGATTCTTGATTGGCAATTTTATTACGAGAAGACATCAGAATCGGATCTTTGTGGTGGTAGTCTCTTTGTTCTTCTCACTGTAACGCCACGCTTGAAACGTCGAAGATCACTCATCAAACTTGCCTCCTCCAGCTGAGACCCTAGTGTTACATGGTCAAAATTGTGTAAATTGTGGTTAAAAATTCAATTTTCAATAATCGTTCAAAATCATACCTAGAACCTAGAGTACCAAAACAGAATAAAATACATAAATACATAAGAAATATTATCTATTCTTTAATCACAAACCTTCATCAATGAAGTCCGTTTCTGTTGAAATGTCCAGTTTCTGAAATACAATAGCAATTAAAAGATTTTTCTGTAAAATATTTGACTACAGACGAAATGTGTGTAGTATTGATGTCGTGGAGAAAGTGGAAGTGCGCAGTGCACATAGATTATATATATATATTATTTGCATGTATAGTGAATGTATGAATGATCATAAATATAGTGTTACATGACAAATTTGTCTGATAAGAGGAACAATCGTCTTTAAATTTTCCACTTCAAATGATAAGGTAGAAAGAGTTGTGTTAGTTTCCTGACAATTTGACACTAAATCTTCAATAGTCTTCTCTGGTCTCTTACTATCATCTTTACTCATACCGTGGGATTTTGGTTTGAAGAATTGGAATAGTCGCTCGAAATTACATAATCCTGAAGCACAGCAAAAAAAGGCAAGGAAAAATAAGGACACAAATTATGGTCAGTAATAAACATGTCAGTTTTATCAACCAAAGTTATTCGTAATTCAAACCCAATCATTTACTCAAATACTGAAACCTGCTAACATATTCCATCTTATTTTCTTACCAAGATGTGCTTTCGACTGATTTGGGTACTCTATAATTTCCTTTTTATCCTCAATCCTTCTCAATAGGAAAGCTGGTAAGGATTTTTCCAGTGAAGTGTGCAGTTCCACTTGCATTGTGAGTCTCTTAAGCTGTGCGTTTTTTCTTTGAAAAAAAAATTTATCTGTAGTTATCTCTCACTATAGATTAAAGATTATATGATTTTTGAGTAAAATTGAGTGTGCAATTTCTCACCGAACACTTTCTATATCTCCTACAGCCAAACCGATGATCTACAGAATGAGAGTCGGAGTAAGATAGATAATAGTATGAACATTGAACATATTATACGTTAGGTTATAATTTATAATGGGTAATAGTTATAGTGGAAATTTTTCAGTTTAGACAGCTTCAAAAAAGTCACATCATAATCTATATACAATCTACATAGTACACCAGTATGGATAAAATTATCACAACTACCAACTACCAGTTACCACTCATCTTTATCAATCGTACCATGTTCATGAGAAGAATAGGCATCAATATGATGTACAATCCAAGCATGAGGAAGCTCATTAGTCTCTGGGGTAATTCACAAAATTCTGAAGACTCCGCAATTTTTATAGGTTTTCCTGTTTTCCATCAAATTTCCAAAAAATGATATAAAATTTAAAATGTCAATTAAAATAAAACATTTTTACTAAATTAAACTTATTAATTATTAAGAAATTCCACCTCGTCGATCCATATGATAACAGTGTCTTGGATATAAGAAAGAATTGACAAAATCCAGATCTCCCAGCATCATAGCTAAAGTTCTCATCACGGACATGGGAAAGTTTTCAAAAGCAATGTGTTTCCCATTGGACAAGAGGATGTAGAAGGCTAGACTGAATGCGATGATGAGAATGGAGAAAATCATGAGGACTCTCAAGAGGGTTTTACTACACACATAATGTAATAGAGAAAAGTACATTAACTATATATAACAAGTATGTATATTATTATATATTTACTACGGCATGTTTACTGTAAAGTTGATATTTATTTTTGTTTTTTTTGTATAATCAACATTATTATTTGCTATAATTCGTATTAATAATATAATTTATTGATTATTAAGAAAAGCTGTAAAAGAAATTTGAACATTACGCGCGCATCAGGTTAAGACATGCATTTTGTGTATTTCGTATAGTGCATGTACATGGACTTAATAGACTAATAGAATATTTTAGTATATATTGCGCCCGTCACCTCGTCGACATGAACATGACCACATATATGCCAACAATATCAAATCTTTGCAAAAAGACCAGGAGGTAGAACCAACAAAGGAAGGATGAGAGAGACGCCAGTGGATTTTGTAATGGTAAATTGATCATCTTTGGTAGAAGAATCATACATAGAGTTGAAATGTTCATTGACCACCACACACTAGCATCATTTTCAATATACAAAAGTTACAAGTTCAATAATATTATCAACTACTACAAACTTTGAAATTGGAATTTGATTAGCTCTCTGTATGTACTGCTTATACATGATACATTTATTATGAAATATCAAATGTGTGCATGGCTTACAAATTTTCAAAGTTGAATGTGTACAGCATTCGATGTCTCACGATATTGATGCATTCTCTCAAAATGTTGAAAACAGACACGGCAAAAATGAGAATAGTTAAAAAAGACATAAACTTTTCACCATCTTCCTCTCCATGCTCATGGTCAAGAACCAGATGGTGACTTGCAGGTGTTGGTACAAAATGGAAAAAACAGTCAGATTCTGATGAATTCTATGGATTTTGGATTATAAAAAAATGCACGTGTACATATTTCATCTATTTCAGTAAATAAAATATCAGTACACAACACATGAAAGCTTTTTACAAGTTTCGCTAAGTTTATAGTTTGTACATTGTAAGTACACACTACGCACATAACGTACATAAATACTGGAACAGTTGTTAGTGAAATTCGTGGTATGTGAGATATCCATTCGTTGAAAAACATGTAGTTGACTAATATCACGATTAGTGTTGAACAGAGCACTATCTTTTGTATAGGATGAAGTTGCAAATATTGTGATGATTGAAAGATATAGGAGATAAAGAACTAAATTCACCAACTGAAAATATTTGCCATAACTGAAATAAAAATTACAAAGAAAAGCAGTTTGATATAAAAGTTTTTAAAATATATATGCATTATTGTGGAAAATCATTATGTGGTTTATAATTTTTAATACCTGTTCCACTTCATCTGAAGATCTATATAAAAAACATCAAAAGTTTTTTACTGTTACTTATATTTTACACAATGCAGCTTATTTATTTTATGACATAAAAACTGTATAATTTATTGAAAGTATAATAATATGTTGCATTGAATATTGAAGTTTGTACATTTTTGAGACAAATCATGGGATAGCAGCTCTACACGGCCGTAAGAAACCATGCCGTTCAAAATGGGAAGATGCCTTTGATTTGCTGCTCTGTTCTTTGATTCTCCCTTTGATGATTCATCTTTTGGACATTTTACTTTACTCTCCTCAATCGGCTCTGGTAGGAGACTTAGCCATTTGAAATCGTATTTCACCTATTTTTACAAACCAAGTTACTCAAGTTGGTCTCTGTTCATATTGAGTATTGAAGGAAAAAAGAGACATTGCATTGAAAAAAATTATAATACATATAAGTGTTTCATATTTTACTCACATAATAAAACTCTGAATCGGATTTTTTTAAATCAGAGGAAATGATGCATCGACTTAGAACTGTATTAGCGACAGTCGGCATTGTTGCAACGATTTGTAGCATAATGGACGGATATTTGCCCAGAGTTAAACTCAACACTTCGTCTCCCCTTTGAGGATGGTTCACCATTGTATTTACAACTTCAGTAAATTTACTTTGAATTGCAAAGTCAATGGCACTGGAAAAGTTTTCGATACAAAAAACACAAAATACAAGCCAAATCATATCATATATATATGAGAAACTATAAATAGTTTTCAATAGTTTTACATTTTACCTGTAACCGTTGAAATTGTATAGGAGGTGACAATCAAGTTTCAAGAGAAGTTCTACTGCATTTGGTTGATTATGCATTGCGGCTATATGAAGAGCTGAATTACCTTCCTTGTCTATTTGGTCAATGAGATGAGAATGGATCGTTAGGATGAGTTTCATTGCTTCTCTGTGTCCATGTGCACCTGTTTTGAAAACATTTTACTAACTTTATCTTTTCCTTTTTTCATTATCAGTTATCAATAATGTATGTGTAATGCGTGAGTATGTCTACATTTTATGTTTAGTGGTTAACAAAAATACTGAACCTGCTACATGTAGGGGGGTCTGACCACGATGACATCGGTGTAGCAGGGCACCTGTTTTAAAACGACACATTTTTGATTAAACTCAACAACATTGTTCATAATCCATAACTAACACTAGAGAATAAAGTTGGAATTTTTGGGATTTTGGAAAACGAAACTGAGAAACAGAGAAGATGAACAAAGAGAAAAAAGGTTCATCATTCCTTTCTTAGAAGACTTACCTTTCTTCATTAGTAGCTGCAAAACTCGAATATGACCTGAAAGTATTGAAATTTTGAGTGAATCTTGATCCTTCATGGGAAGAAAACATGCAAATTTGTATGTATACATGAATTCTGAATATCTGAATTACCGTAAGCTGCACTGATATGCAGGGCAGTATTGCCAGACCCATCAGCCTCATTTACAATGGAATTGGGTTGTGATTTCAAAATTTGCTGGATAATGTTCAATCTCCCGTATACACAACTAATGTGTAGAGCATTTTGACCCTCATTATTTTTAGTAAGAATGCTGCTTTTTAGTGAAAGTAACTTTTCTACACTTTTTATATGACCACCTGCAAAATACACATTGTGACATTTGTTTTTATTTCATTTTCTTCAACGGAACAAAATAGCATTCCATTATGAATTATGTATTGTGTGCTGTATTTTTAGTGTGTATAGTTCAAAGAAAATACTAACGCTTGCAGGCGTAGTGTAGAGCAGTCATTTCTTTCTTGTCCTTGTCCTCCAAAATTGGCGTAAATAGTGGCTGCAAAATTACATATAAATTACAAATGATTTAAAAAGTAAAGGAAAGTCATGAAAACAAATTCCACCTTTGTACTTGTTGTACGAGAGAAAAGTATGATCATTAATCGCACAGCAGATGGATAATATTTACTCACTGCAATTTCATGATCTAAAACGTTCTCCAGCTCTCCATCATGAATGACGAGCGTGTGTAAAACGTTGCGCATGTCCTTATCTTTAATTGTTAGGTCTGCACCCAGTCTGATTAGAACTTTCATTGTGCGCCACGCATTCCTAAAAAATCCAATTGCATTTACGAGAATTTTTGCTGATCGCGGTATTTCTAATTTAATTATGACATGAGATTTACATAACAAAATTCTAATGACTTTCTAATTTTTACGTTATGAATTGTACCTAGAAGCGGAAAGGTGTAAAGCACTTCGACGATCTTTGTTCAGTGAATTTAATTGGGCTCCCTTTACATAAAAATCAAAATGAATTTCAAGTTGGAATCATTTTGTACCAATTCCACACAAGTACTCTATTCAATATATTATACTTATACTGTAGATTGTAGATAATCAGAAATATATCATTCAGTTTGATGACCTAACCTCAGAAACAAGGTAATCCACAAGAGCATAGTGATCAAAGATGGAGGCACACATCAGAGGTGTCATCTTCTGCCTATTTTTACAAACCAAACCAAGTTACAAACCAAATTTGTCTCTATTCTCTAACTTAAGTAGAAAACTGAAAGTTAAAGGGAAAAAGAGACAATTAAAAAAATTTAATGCATGTAAAAAAAGTTTTATATTGTACTCACATGTCACAAGATCTGTAATAAATACACACACACACACATGATTTTTTATTTTTTTAATTTTATTTATTTTTTTATTTGAGTTTAACAGACAGCGTGGATTTACTTTGGTCTTTGATCTAGGATCTAGTGTTTCTAATAGTGGAATGTTTTAAAAATTTTACTTACTTGAGACAGATATCTTTTTCTTCTGGCTGCATCTATAAGGATTTCAGAATCAAACGGGCGATATAAGTTAAAAAAATAATTATATTACAATAATAACTATTACTACTATTTACTATCGTATGAATAATCTCAGTATAATACTAAAGTTTACATTGAACATGAGCTCAATTATATTCAAAGCCCCTTGAGATGCGGCGAGATGAACCGGTGTGCTCAAATCATGCTGCTGAGTACTGATTTTAGCTCCAGATCTCAAACAAAGTTGAACAGCTGAATAAAAAAAATGAACAAAACATGGCTGATAAAAGTCGCACTTTTAATATCATTCTTGTTTCGTAGTTCGATATTCAATACTCCATACCTTTAATATCTCCTCCGTGTACGGCGGAATGAAGAGGAACGTTGCCTTCACTGTCATAAAAACTGATCATTTCCTCCCTCCTACAACCATTTTCTTCACCCCATGCCAATAAAAGTTCCATACTCTTGCTACTCGCGTGTTTTGCACTCTGTTTTAAAAAACAATCATGTGTATTCTACTGTCTACAGTCTACACTCTATACAGTGTCTAGTGTCAATAGTTTCAAAAGTCATTACAGGACATTTCAAAATAATTTTAGCCTAATCTTCAATTTTATTAAGTACCTCGTGAATAGCAAAAAATCCATGTCTACAAGTTCTTCTAGGTGAAGCACCCATATCATACAACAAAATTCTAAGACATACTTCGTGATCGTGAATACAACACAGGTGCATGGCTGATCTCCCTTGCTCTCTGTAAATTAAGTATAGCAAAATGTTTAGTGTATTTTATGTTTCACGTAAGTGTAAATATTATACAAGCAGTGGGATAAAAAGCTGTGGGATGAACGACGAGAAAGCTAACCCTGGTTGATTTGGATCGAATGAGTCTGGAAATCTGGATATGATTTTGAGACTTTGTGGATTATTCAGTTCGCTTGCAAGATGAAGTGCCGTTTGTAATTTTTCATTTAAAATCCTTGCATCTGCTCCACTAAAGAAAAGAAAAGTTGTATAAATCATGTTTTAGAGAAGGTTTATAATAGTTTTACACAAAAGTCAAATCCCTATTGTTTTAAAATTTACGAACCTGAGTAGAAGATATTCTAGAACTTCCAAGGCATTGTACTCCACACATAAATGTAAGGCGGTAGCTCCAGTATTATCTTGTATATCAATGTCTCCATCATACGCAACGATTATCTGGACAATGTTCAAGTGCTTTTTAATGGCAGCCTGGTGGATTGCTGCTCTTCCAAGATTATTCCTTACATAAAGTTTACTTGAATCTGAATGGACGATTCGTTCAAATTCCTTAGCGTTTCCACATTCGGCCAGCTTCAATTTTGTACATATAGCATAGTGCATTTGACATTTCAATTTTCACACTTTTACTTTGCATTTTTTACATGAATGAAAAGAGAGAATAAAATATAAAATGGTTGTTATTGAACTTACACGTAAAATTCTAAATGGTGATTCACGTAGAAGACAAATATCCTGATTGCTTCTTTCAGTTGCAAATTCGATTGTACTTTCAGGCGTATCAGGGCCATCCTTACAATTGCGGACAACACAATCAATCGATAAGCATAGACTCATATTTTAGCTTTAAAAAAGTATCAACACCACTCAGTTCATTTAACCATTTCAAATTTGAATACTAAAAAACTGTACTTTAGTATAAACAGTCTCGAGGACCAAACGAACTTCAATTAAAATTGTACTTCAGAAATTTGTAGTCACTTTAGATTAAATTTTTGCTTCAATAATAATTTTGGAACAAAAGTAACTTTTTAAATGTACAGTTGTTGACTAGTGTAAAAACTGTATAAAGTATGGAATTATTATGTCCTTGAAATGAAAAGGTATACATTGCTCAAAAATTTGACACTACCTTTGCCGTTCAAGAGGATTAGAAATATGAGGATATACAAAAGGCATACATGGATTCAGAGATGATGAATTTCTCTTAGTTTTCTCATTAGATAAATGATATACAAGAATACAGGAATAAGCTACTCTGCGTCTGCGAGTTATTGACAAACAAAAAAAATAAGCAAAACGCAAACAGAAAAAATGCTGTCATGTTTAGTTTTTATTTTGAGCAAAATATATTATAGATTCTTGTGAAATATGTGTCACATCAGATCAGATCCAAAATGCAAAGTTGAACGCATTCGCGTGTCGTGATGAATGTACAATGTACAATGTGTACAGTTGTGTATATTGAGTGCCACATTTGCATATTCACTGTTATGGGTACTTTGTCCTAATTATATTAGCAGTCCAATGAGCAAAACTCTAGTGCTTTATTCTTCAGTTCAGTTTAGGCAATATCAGGAGTAATGATGGATAATTATTACTCAGTCAAGTTTTAATATCATATAAACTTTTTATAATACCAGGTATGCACTTATTTGACATATAAAAATACCATAGTTTGTTAATACTGGGCGGTTCACTGTGATGAATTGAACGTGAATAAGCTGTACAAAATAGAAATCACCAAGAATTACGTGTATAATTTGCATGTATATATGTAGTATGTAGTACGTAAGCACTGAAAGAGTAGATATTTATAATTTGTAATAATATTATATCATAGCTGTAAAGTTCATTTTACAGATAGTAGATTCTCTACAACAGCAACAGGATAACTAATTTGATATCTTGAAACTGGAAATAACGACAGTTTATTGTGTCAAAAATATACAGTATACAGCCATGTTTAAAAGTTCATCAAACATTTCTAGTTTGTAGGTCATCGGTGATGAATACAGAGTTCTACTTCTCAGTTTATATTGTAAGTCCAACCTTACACCCTGCAAAACTGAAAATGAGATAAAATTATGCCATAGACTATGGCCCATAGTCTATCCTCTCTACTCTCTAGTGTCTATTCTCTGTACGACCTATGACCATCGATCATGTTCAGTCGTAGGTAAAATATACAAGTCGGCATGCACGTGTAAATTATTTACAGTAAACAACATAAAATTACATGCAAGCTTTTTTATTTTTATTTTCCTGCACTGTCCACTCTCTCTATACCTTTCAGGGGAGGAGAAAGTGAGAGAAAGGCAGCTGGATCAATAGTGTGATGCGTGGACATTATTTTTATATTCCCATTATCATACAAATGAAGATGACAATGGCGACATGACGAGAGACCAGCGCGTGTATATAGTATAATATATAGTTTCGTTATGATAATCCATGATAAAATCCCTACAGACTGCTTTTCGGATGGTTGTTCATTGTTCATGTTTATTATATTATTATGCATGTCCTTATGTTTCATTATATGATTGTTCTTTTCCACACACATTTCTCCTAATTTTATGATATTCTTTCATTCATTTAAACTTCACTCCAACTTAAAAACAGTCAATCATTAAAAAAAAAGAATTGTTATTACTCCGAAAGACTATATGTGTGTAGAAATTGTAAAAAATGTAGAATACAGTAAACCCCAGCTATGAGATATGTAACGTATGTAATCTGCGGATGAACATTAGACATAATGAACATGAAATAAAAACACTAGTTTACAACAGGTTATTTTTTATATTTATATTTTTTTTTCTCAAAATTCATTCTTTACTTGTGGTTGTGTAATATTTTTTTAGCATATATTACACATTTTTTTAAGTACATACACTCATTAACAACATATGCTTTTTGGCAGAGAAGTTTTGGATTTAATATTTAATATAGTTTTTCTTTCATTTTATATGACAAATGGCTTTTTTCCTATACGTGATAGATATAATACATTGAGAATTGAGAATCATATTGTATTCATAATGCATAATTATGGTATAATAATAATCAATTTATAACAACATGTCGTCTTAAAATAACCTTATAATATAATATTACCAGTGAGCACTGATTACTGATTCACTGTGATAGCACAATGAGAATGGAATGAATACTTTGACTGTTGACTGTTGACATTGTAAACAATAGATATAGAATATAGATGTATCAACTAATCGAAAAGATTTCCTACATTTCTCATTTGCTCCTTTGTCAGACGATTGTATGTATTATGTAAACAGAACCAAACCATAAATATTTCATAGTATAATCAGAGTAATCAGTACTATAAATACGTATTACACAATTCGAATTTTGTTTCACAGAGCAAATATATAGACGCAGCGTAACTTATAAATGTTCATATAGTTCATAAAATGTACTGGAAACTGGAATAACTTTTCAAAAAAGATACTGGTAATTTCGTTGATTTCACATGTCACAATTCACGATAATAATAATAATATTTATTATTATTATTAGTAAATATACGCAAGTTTTGCTTTTATTCTCTTTCTCTTTTTCCACTAACATACTTTTCTGCAGTATCAAAAAAATCTTACACACTATATTTATGCATTTATCAATAGATTTTTAAGGTATATTATGTAGCTCTGAGTATATAGTGTAGTCAACATCCAATATCCATAATATATTATCCAATTTTTACTTAAATGTAGGTAATAATTCATTATAGTATTATACTCACAGTAATAATATAATCATCAGAAATAGAAACTGGTTACATATTTTTTTTGTATTCAATTTTTCAGATCTACTCTAAAATTATATATAACTCCTATCACTATAGAAGACATGCATAATATACAATGCATAATATATTATGTAATAATTTATACACTACATTGTAATTAATAATTAATTTGGCGGAATTTGAAGGTGCTTCGAATATTGTAGACATGATGTGAAGGGTGAAGGGATTTGTGCTTAATTTTGTGGCTTGTTTTTTGTAAAGTCTCGAGATTCCTTCTTCTTTTTCTTTTTAGGGGAAAACAGAGAAATAAAAACAGTATAGTCTTTCAAATGAAAACGTGTTGAGCGCTGCTCTTTTCTAAAAATTTCTTCTAAACTTGAACTTGAATAATATTATTAACGAATTAACGAACACTTACTTTTTTCTCTTTTATAATATATGTACAATGTAAAGTAGTATAGTAATATAACGAATAATAATAATTAATTATTACGTTTTTATCAAGTAATTTCTTAGTCATTAATTTTTTACATGTAAATGTAAACACACCATGATGTTGCACCATTTTATTTATTTGCTTTTTGTATCGTATTTTGTGTAATAATATTATTTTTGTATTATAATATATCTAAAACATGTTGTGTATATTATTATGCTTTCGAATTAAACAAAGACTGAACTGAGCATACATGTATATGTATTATGTACAATTTTTTTTGTATAATATATATATACATTTATACACCATGATAATCCGTAGGACAATAATATGATGGTAATATAATAATAATTATATATAAACAATAATAATACTTGGAATACGTATGTATAGATAATATAATAATTATTAGAGATGTTATAACTTTTGATTTTACATACTGTATAGTTTTCATGTATATATCTCTCATTGTGAATTATATATTATTACACGAATGAACAACTTGAAGTTATATATCTATCAGCTTGTATAATACATAATTATGTAATATTATACACGATAAGTATGTATAGATATATATATTTAGTATAATATCACCGTCTTTCAAAAAACACTGCTTTCACTCTCATTTTCACTTTCACTTAAAAATCTTTCTCTCTCACTTTTCTCCTCTTGTTCGTGAACTGTAATAATATTTTGTTGTTAGATTGTTTGTAACTCAGATAACAAGATATAATAATAAGCAGCTTCTCTCTCATATGTTGTTTCACACTTCACACAATATATTATTTTATTATATTATGTACTTTTAAAAACTATCTTTAGCAGTTTTATACTGATTTATTTTTATTTATTATTTTATTAGTATATTTTATGTTGTATGTAGGAAAAAGAGATCATCATGAATCAAAGGTATTCAAGTATTCAAGTTTTAATAATAGTATATTGTTTTGAGGGGATAATTCATTTTTATATTTTATTTTAGTATTAATATAAACTTAAAATTTTGCGACTATATCACATTTTATTAAAATATTTGGACACGACACCATGAACTTCTCCTTGTCAGCCTTTTTAGATCTGGAATTTGAAAAAAATAACGTATGGTATAAAAATCACATTTCTTACAAAAACACAAACAGTTAGCAAATAATATGCAAAATTTGTAGCAATTATTATAAGATACCAAAAGGTAAAAATGTATTAACCTTTCGACGGGCCGGGCAGAATGATGACGATGATGATGGCTGTCACGCAGGGATCGTCTCTCACTTAAAATCTATATGAAATAAAAGGAAATAGTCAAATGATTATTATTTATGATTAATGATCAAAGTAAAAAGTTAAAAGTTGATTTAAAAGTAAAAAAAAAATCTTATTTTTTATTTTTTAACCCTCACCTTATGAAAAATTGGCAAAAGGGACACATCTAAGTTGATCTCAGAGAAATTCAATACGGAGTTATCCAGTCTTTTTGGTACACTATAGCTGCGGTATTTGGAGAGTGTTTGTTTATCTTGCCCGCTTGAACCACCACCCAACGACGAAAGTTGACCTTTGGCAATGTCCTCGGAAGAAGAGGCCCCTATGTAGCCTGAGTGATGACCTCGTCCACCGCTCAGCCTCACTGACGACGAGTGATGCTCTCCTCGAATACTTACACTTGAACAGTGGTCAATATGACCGGTTGACGAGGAAAAGTTCGGGAGATCGCCTGCTAATAATGTACAAATAAAAAGAAAAGAAAAATGGATACATTTTAACATGTAATTTATATGAATATATTATAGGATACAGGTGAAAAAAAACAGAAAATATTGAGAAATTATCATTTATTTACAGGAAGAAGAAAAGATGATTTCCTGGTCATCATCATAATCAGTCTTGAGCCGTAATGCTCCAGATTTGCCCATAGTTGTGGGCGATTTAAGTCTCTTACTCCCCTCTCTCGCCACTCCAGTTGAACTCGTTCCACTCCTTTCACTAACACTGGACACTCCTATATGTGTCAAACCCGTTGAGCTTCCTCCGCCTCCACATACAGTACCTATTTAAGAGAAAAAAATAATGAAAATATATTATACATGTCTCTCATGTGCTATTTATTTTAAAAGATAGATATATCCGGTAATTTATACAAAAAAACGGACCTAAAGGCGGTAGATTGACAATGTGAGACCCGTCACGTTGTTGTCGTCTTATAGCCAGTGGAAGAACGGGAGCACTGTATTTTCTCACATGTTTTGTTTGTTCCACCACAGAAGGTTGTAGCTCTTGAATATCATGATTGTCTTCGTAACTACTTGAACTTGTAATTGTCTTATTTTTATTAACAGTATAACCACGATCACTACTACTTGCACCACGAATTGTTGTCGAGGCTGTGGTGGCCGAAGAGGAAGAAATACTACTACTACCACCACCACTAATAGTAGTAATGGGAGAAGGAGAACCCTGAGAATCCATCATATGAGGACAATATGCACCGGTATTCATTGGCATGGTCACTGTGGTCGTATGTTTTGGAGGTTCATCCCCAGTCACAACCACTTCATGTTCCTCATAGAAAATGTTTCGTTCAATATACCTCCTCTCTTTTTGTAACATGGCCCAAATCTCTTCTTGAGTTGTTGTACTAAAACTGCTACCACCTGTATTTGGACTACCCATGATGACAGTAAGGTGACTCTCGGAAGCACTGGATTTTTTAGATCGAGCACCTAAGAGAGAGGAAGATTCACCTACTCCATCACCATAAATACCACCATCACCTCCACCACCACCACCACCCATTGATGAGGAACCATCATGAATATGAACAATATCATACTCAGACTTATTTAGACGGGATTGAAGTGGATATTGAATCGGTTGGAAACTGGATTTAGCTCGGAGTTGACTATACAGATCCATTAAAGTTTCTGTACCAGGGGCAGCACTAGCTCTAGAACCAGCACCAACAGCACTCGTAACACCACGAAGAACAGTCACAGGTGCAGAAGGACGACGACCGGAGGATTCTACAGATTTTAATTTTTGTTGTGTTTGACCTATCACTAGTCCGGTTGATCCTTTTCTCGCCGATGGAACTATCGTTGCTGTTGTTGTTATGGTCATGGCTGCACCCAGAGGAGCAGCAGTGGTTGTGGTTGTTGTTGTTGCAATCTCTTCCTCGGGTATCTTTGGAAGACTTTTCTCTTCGACAGTGATAGGTTCTTCCGACGGGGAAGCAGTCGTCACACTATTTGCCTGATCTACAGGTGGAGCTGACTCACTCTTTGTCAATGCAACTCCAAGCTCTGGAGCAAAGAGGATTGTCTTGGCTGAATTTAGAACACCAGCCGTTACAGCCTCCCAAGGTGGAGCGATTTTTCCGGCTGAACGTTTCCTTTAAAAAACAAAAAAACGAAAGAAAACAAAGAATCAATCATGAGTCAATAATATATTAACCCTAATCCCACTTCTATTCTCATTCATTTATAGTGAAAGAAGGAACAAAAAAAGGTTTTATGAAATATTAATAATTATTTTTAATATGTTTAGTTCAAAAAATCCCATACTACTCTTATATCAATAATAATAATTATTAGGTATAGTTAGTACTGTTAAAAAGTTAGGTTGACTTACTTCTGCGGACTTTCAATGAACACATCTGCATCTTCTCCTCCCTCAGAATTTAATGAATACAATGAACTAACGTCCGTATCTGGTTGCACGTTAAATTATTAGCAAAATGGCAAAAAAAAACAATCATTTTTATTAGTATTTTTGTTAATTATTGGCTAGTTTTTAGTTTGGTTTATTGCTGTTTACGGTGTGAGTAAGATGTGATGTGCAAGCAGTATTTTAGATTTTAGCATTACTCTGATTAATAATTAATTTAGTAAAAAATAAATAACACTATAGCTGAAAAATAATAGTAGAATAGTTTTTTTTACCTTCTTTTTTTAAAACTTCACTTTTAGGAAGAGTCAAATTATGCATAGCATCATGAAGGATTTCTTGAGCATCATCTCCTAATATTTTTGCTAAGGCCTGTGAAATAATACATTCAAGAGAAACACAATTTTGATTATAAATATTCCACATTCCATAACATTATAAGAAACCTATAGAACAACACACGGATATTATGCATGTTTTCATGTTTAAAAAGAACCAATTCATTAAATATTATTATTATTATTTATTATTTTTATATAAACTGAAAACAACTGACAACTGAAAAAATATGTAAATAAAAATATCTACATTCAGAATAAAACTAGGAGTAGCATTGTCGAAATTTTTTCTTCCTTTCTTTCTTTATGTATTTTGTTTTATAGAACTGCCTTGTGGATTGTGGAACAACGAAGAAAAAAATGTAGGCAAGCAAAAAAATAAAGATTTTGCTTTCTCCCTTACTTTTTACAACTATCGTGAATCGTGATGGAAGTGCACAGTCGGTGGGATTGGAGATTGGAGCGAAAGTGCATGTATTAGTAAGAAGTACGATGGAGAAAACTGCTGGTTTGACTTGGTTTAGTTTAATTCAGTTTAGTTTGGTTTGGTTTGCCCATTAAATTAGATTGGTGAACAGTGAAAAAATAGGACACTCTTTACTCTTTATCCATTTTTTTTCTCTTGATGTACCTACGATCCCCAACCTACATAGAGATAGAGATGTATTTGTTCTTTGTACCAAACACTTACACATGTACAAGCTCACAAATTATATTAGGATTTAAATAACAGTTATATAATGTATTATATAGACTGACGGCTGACGGCTAATGGATATAACTATATACCTACGGTTTATAAGTGTGTATTTATGTACACGGCACGGTAGACAGTAACCAATAGTCAATAGTGACATTTTTAGACGTATAAAGTCTAGATTATAGATTCCAGAGTCTAGAGTCTTTGTAATCTAATACACATGTAAAAAGTGGAAGAGACGTGCGGTACGTAGTACATAGAACATGCATAATACAAAATACATACATAGATTGGTAGAGGTACAGTATACAGTATACAGTACAGGAGTAAGTATCTAGGTTCTAGGTAGTATTGAGTATTCTAAATGTGTATGCATATAAAAACGACCTATGCAATTCCAATTAATTTGGTTCACCGTTTCAGCCACTGAATTATTTACACAGTCCATCGAGCATCGTCCGTCTCCTTTTCCCCACTTTTCTCCTTTTTCTTCTTCTTTTTCATCCTTTTCTTTCTTTCTTTCTCTCTCTCTTTCTCTCTTCTCTTCAACTTTACAACCAAAACTTTTGAATATTCCTTCTTCTTGGTTCTTATTTTCATTCTTTTTTGCATTCTCTCGTGTTCCATTTCCTAATTCTCCATCTACCATCTATTCTTTGTACAGTGTACAGTGTATAGTGTACACAGAGTATTTGGTCCCTTTTGATTTCCTTTCCCTTTTTTCCTCCTTGGTTTGGTTTTATACTTCCTCTTTTATTTCTTATATAACAAAGAAGTAAGAGAGAGAGGGCTATATCACATATAATATATGCATATCTTGTATATTGCATACTTACCTCTACATTGAACATTGTACATAGACTTTTCTTTTTCTTCTTTTCCTCCTTGATTTTGATTTTGTTTGAGTCACTCACGCTTCATTTCCTCCTCGTTCTTCGTTAGAGGAACGAGAAACTACAGAAGAAGTAAAGTTTTTTTCCCCTTCTCTGCTCTGTTCTCTACTGTCGTTGGATTTTCTCTTTCTGGGTTTTAATTCACATTTCTTGATAGGAAAGTCGTAGGATGTAGGACGTAGGACAGAGCATATAATTTAAGTACAGGAGCTACAGCTTTCCCTCACGTTACAAACTTACAAACTTTGGAGAGGAGGACAAGCTTTTTGAGTTGAGTTTTTCAGTCCGTTTGAATACTCAACATTCTGTCTCCATCATAATATTATATTACTTTTTTATATCACTTTTCCAGAATTTTAGTTGTGATTGTCCAATGTCAGTGCCCACTCCACTCCACTTCATTATGTTATTATTACTACACTCAGCTATTTTATTTGACTTTGTCTTGAGTCTCCAGTCTCCAGTCTCCAGTTTTGACTCTTGACTCTTGACTCTTTGAAAACTGTCGACAAACTGGGTAATGTGCAATAAGTTACGTTTCTTTACGAATTATATCGTATATCTTTTGTGTCTAGCATCAAGTATTCTACTATTCTAGAATCTAGTATCTACGATTAATAGTCAAGACTTTTGATGGAGTTGGTTGGAAAAACTTTGTACTTTGTACAATGTACAATAGTGTATAATGTATGTAGTATCTATATAGTACTGACGAAATTGGCAAATAAAAAGTAGGCCATATTTTATATTTTGCTTATGTATTTTTTTATGCTGATAAATTTCAACATTACGATATGCGATATGCAATAGTCGATAGTATTACAAATCACAAGATTATAGCCCTTGGAATTATTTGGTGACAAAAGGAGATTTGAAATTTGAACTTTTGAGTTGGAATCAAAAAATTACTGCCCTGATTTACTTTATAATCAGTAATAGTTCTTTATTCTAAATTCTGGGTTCTGATTGCCTTGAACTTTTATCAAAAAAGAAAAAGTCTTTTAAAAAACAGGTTATTTATGATATATTATGATATTATATTATGACATATTATGATATGCAATATTTTATTGCTCAAAAATCAAAAACATTTTAATGTTTGATTTTTGCTAAGTAGAAAATTCAATAAATAAATAAATACACACGCTCCCAACTCCTAAAATGAAAAGTGAACAAGAGCGTCAAAAGACTGTAATTGAGATTAAGATCAAGATGAAGAAGACGGCGATGAATGGATATTGAGATATTGAAAGTGGGATGAAGAAACAATAGATAAAAAATAAATATAAAACCTGTAATGACAAAACCAATGTTCCGTGTTCATGGTTTCTGATTTTTCAGAGTTCTCCTACTTTGGATTCTTTGTATCGACGATCGAAGATTCAAGTTTCTAGATTCAAGACTCAATACCCAAGAGATTTGTTCATCGTTCGTTTCAGTTTGGTTTGGTTTTGGTTGGTTTGTGAACTGTGATAGAAAATGGGAGAGCTATCATCGTTGTCAGTAAACGAGGAGGAAGAAAGCTGAGATTTAGATTGAGATTTTGACGTCAGACACGTAGATACATATTATGTATGTACAATGTACACAGTACAACATCTATATTGATGTATCTACAATAATAATGATAATAATACGAGGAAAAAACCTAGAACCTAGACGTAGGATGAAGGAGGAGAAGAAGAAGAAAAAGAAAGCAAAAGAGGTCTACGATGAAGCAGGGAAACGGGAGCGGAACTACTTCGATTTTGATATCAGGAGAAAAAAAATACAAGAAAAATAGGAAAATACGAAAATAGACAAAGTAGATGAAGGAAAATATCACGACGGGACATGAAGAGAACAAATAACTCGGAGGAAATTGAAAAGAAAAGGGTCATTGAAATCTTAACCTGTGTCCAAACTCAAACTGAAATTCAGTCTCCGCCTCAGCCTCCTTAGTTTCAGACTTAGAGTCAGAATCCGAATCAGACTGAGAACTACAGTAGTATCAGTACCAGAGTACAAGAGTACCAGTCAGCCTCACAAATCCTATCCAAAATCCGAACATGAGACCGTAACCAGCTACAAACTTTTGATCTTGAATCTGATGCTCAATACTCAATACACAAACACACACATGTGTGTATCCTGTATATGGTACGCTGTAGACTGGAGATTGGCATTGTACATTTTACATTGTTCGTACATACTCTGACTGACGATGATCACGATCCATCTTCTATTTCAACTGTAGCTCCAGTTCTAGTTCTATTTCCAGTTCCAGTTCCAACTCCAACTCCAACTCAAAAAGCAACTTAAAAATCAGAGAGTGGAGAAAGTAGGAGAAAGTCGGAGGAAAGGAACAAGACGCAAGAGAGAAAAAGGTGGTCGTAGGTGGGATATGGAGTATGGAGTCTTTAACCTGAAATTTGGATGCAGGGTGGCGCATAATATATTTATAGGAAAACAGTCCGTAACCGTCTAAAACACCATACACACACAGACACACTATGCACTTACACGTACTTACTTACACGCTAAAGTCAGAAAAGCAAGCGTTTCTCTTTAGCTTGTCAAGTTTTTCACTCCTTCTTCTTCCTCCTCCTTTTCTCTACTTTTCTTCCTTTATCTTATCTAGAGACTAGAACCTAGAGTGTAGAGACTGGAGACGGGAGACGGAGGCTGGAGAGTGAGTTGTAAGTTTTTTCTATATCCATTCATATCTATATACTGTATACTATATACCTAAACACATGCTTATTTATAATATATAATGTAATATAATATGTATAAGATATAAGATATAAGATTCATGTATAGATACATAGATACTGGATACTGGATCCTACTACATAATATATGTACATTGTACATGTATTGTATTTTGGTTGTTCTGTACTGCCTCGGCTTGTCTTTTCTTGCCTTGGCTCGGTTTGGTTTGGTTTGGCTGACTTTACATTGTATTGTATTGCATTGGACTGGATTGGATTGGATAAAGTATAACGAGAGAAAGAAAGAAAAAATGCTGGAGCTTTATCGTCTAACGTCTTCTTCTTCCTTTTGATATATGTATACAGCATTCTACCTGTTCCACTTTTATTCTTTTCCACTTAGATATACTGGATGAAGACGCATACCAAAACCAAGATGAAAACCAAGAGAACAGAGGAAGTGGAAGAGGACGGATCATGTATACGTATAATATATCTATTATAATACATTATGTACACAATACACAACACACAGAGTACATAATATCCAATGTGTACACTGTACAATACACTGATAAATATATATTATATATTATTATAATATTATAGAATATAGAGAGAAAGATAAAGGAGAAAAAACTTTGCGAATTTCCTTATCTATCTATTTCTATTTATACCTTACACGCTACACACTCTAGACTCTAGACTCTAAATTCTGCATGCATCTTACATGTATTTTACTCTGGAGGAGTTATTGGAATTGAGAGAGATAAAGTGTGTCTAAGAAAAAAAGTAGCTAGGTATTGTGTGGATAAATGTACATATATATATTATATATTATAATGTACTTTTTGTAAGACGTATACACAATACACAATACACTCAATACACAATACTTAAATAAACAGTACACTGTCTTATATATGTGTCTAAAATGTACACTAACAAGAGTAAGTGTCGTACAACACTTAGCTGCATAAAAACTATGTACATATGTATGCCGTAAGCTGAACAGTGAACAGTGAACAGGAGAGGAGGAGAGGAAAGTTGGAAGGAAAGCTAAAGGATAATAAAATTGTCAATAAATCCTGTACAGTTTTACCTAAAACCACGCCACACCACACACACCACACAAGACAAGATCCAATGATTCCTCTTCCAAAAAAGGAACAGGAAGAAAGAAAAACTGGAGCTAGAAAGATATCAGTGTATCTGTTCTCATTGCTGCTTGTTTAAAAATGTATCTATCTGTACAATCTACAATGGATTTATTACAGTACGACTCTAAATGTGTATTTATTTATTTATCCGTATATTATATTATTTACTGTTTATAGTAGTCTTAGGCATAATACATCTATATATTATAAGTATTATATATTTTGCCATTGCCATTTGCCATGACTTGAGTCTAGATCAAGAGACTTGAGTTCAAAATTGAATATAATATTATTACGTACAATACAATCCATAATCAATAATGACCATCAGAAATTCTAGATAAAAATTAAATACTAAATGTAGATCAAGATTTCTTTATTCTTTTAATTAACAATACTTTTCTATGGTTTGTTGTGTATGGTGTATAGTGTAACAGGATTTTTTATTTACAAAAAAAGAACAAACATGTTTTCTCCGGGTGCAAAAATAAGGAGAAAGAGAAACATGAGATGAGGTATTTTTTATGTAAATATTGTACTATTCTTATCATCTCCTTTGTACATTGTACACACTACACACTACACGCATATACGGATTTTGAACATGTGACAATTTATTTTCCACGAAAAAGCTGAGAAACCTAACAAATAATGAGACATTTGATATCCGTATGACTGCAAATTGTGTGTAGTGTGTACTCTGTGGTTACAGGTTACATCGTTAATCGTATATCGTATATGTATTATAAATAGTTTGTACATTGTACACATGTTTGAGTATTGACTACACTATATACTATGTACATTATATTATTATATGTGTGAATGGACTTGTTTATTTAGACTTTTCTTGAGTAGGAGTTGAATTTGACTATTGTGGTGTGGTGAGGGTTTTTGGTGAACAAAAATATCCTGTCGATAGATCGATTTATAAATTTGGAACTTTGGACTTGAAATTTATATTGTAGTAAACGGAACATTGGGACAATTTTACCAATACAATTTATCTACATGTATGATTGCTTTCACTACTAAAATGAAAATATATAGTGGATAAAAGGCAGCACCAAAACTCAAAGCTCAAAACTCAAAACTAACTTTACATTGAACCTGTATTTTGTATTTCCTATTAAATTTAATAGGAAAACCATAAAGATTGCATAACGTAACATATACTCACATCCCACACGAAATACAGTACATGTATCTAGTATCTAGTATCTACGACTATAAAAAGCTAAAAGCATTGTGAATTGTGTCAAGCTTGGAGCCTGGATCCAACATCTATCATTTTATGATATGTTCAATTTTCCCTATTCACTATTCACTGTTCAATGTTACCTTCCCGTTTTCGTTAATTGTAACAAGATGAAGTTCGTTGTTGTATCATATATCATGTATCAAAGATCGATGAGCATGTCCAATAATTCTCAGTTTTATGCGCACATATAAAGAAACCATATTATTACTTTGCAGAATAAGGTAAAAGAAAGAGAGAGAGAAAGGAAATAGATTGAATTTCGAATTTATGACAGTTCACTGCTTATTTCATACATATAATATTATATTATATAACCTTCTTTTGATCATTTGATCATAAAAATCCTCAAAGTTTGTAAAATTGGCAATAAAAAGAGACTTGAAGTAAACTTGAAGATAACAACATAAGATTATATAATATACTCTAAACACTGAACACTGAGCATATTATACAACTTTTTACTCCTTAAGAAATAATGACAAACTGAAGTGAAATTTACAAAATTCTGAGCGAAAAGAAAGACCAAGGTAAAAACCATCAAAGTATTTACTAGAAACTAGAAAATTTTAAAGGACGTGGAGAAAACCCCCCAGAAAATCAATGGATTGATTGATTGATCTATTTCTTACCTGGATTTCTGAGTCTATTTCACGAATCTGCTTCCTATACCTTTGGTTAACTTGTTTGGCAGACTTTAATTCTGTTTCGTAAAGGGACCTGCGGTTTTCAGACAAAAACCAAAATAAAAAACAAAATTTACCACATTAAAAATAAAAAACGTAATATGTAGGACTTTTTTTGTTTGAACTTGAGTGTTTTGTATGTTCATTAAAAATTAAAATATACTGTAGTATTTAAAAAATATAATATAGAACGTACGTGGCCGAGGTTCGGCGACCAGTTGCGTATGGTGGTTTGATTGTCGTGCGGAGCCTTTTCTCGATTGTGCCATTGGGATTCCTTTTGAGCTCTATTAACTGTAAGATTAAAGAAAGGAAATTAAAAATTTGATACAATACAATAAAAATAATTAAGTCAAAAGTGAAAAGTTATAATTGTATTTTTTTAAATTCAGTGTTTATTATTTCTTTCAGGGGTTTCAAATTTTAGATGGATTTGAAATTTGAATCAAAGTAATATTTTGCAATTTAAATTGAAAACTAAATAGAAAAATTAAGTAGTTTTATGACTCATTCTAATGGTTTGTGGTAGAGAAAAAACAGAAAGGGTTCTTAAGAGAAAGCATTAATGAAGAAGATAGAGGCAGAGAAAAAACATGGTTTATTATCGTTTGTGTATACTGTATACTGTTTACTTTACACAAGACACAAGATGCAAGATGCACCTGGGAACATATTAATTATATTACATGATGAAGAGTAGGGAAATTAACCTAAGGCTGTGAAACCATGATATTTATACTGTACATGGTACATTGTGCATGCAGGTTTTGGAATACACATAATATTTCAAAGATGTTGAGAGTTGAGAGACTATATCAGTGTGCTTAATTAGAAATTAGTAAGCATTTATCTTCCACCATCTTCCTTTTTTCATACAACTCATGTGATGCACCAACATGTAAGTATAATAATATAATGTAATATCCGGTAATGGATGAATGAATGAATAAATCAAAAAGAGGCTTGGAGCTTTTTAAAGATCATTTAAAAAGACGAAAAGAAAATTGGGGAAAGAGAAGAAGAAAGATACAGGGAATTTTTCATGTAGTATAAGATCTTTGTCAATTACCTTGGGCAAGAACACAAGACAGAGTGTAGCCGTTGTGCAGAAAATAATGAAAATGGAAATGATGACAAAACTAGCATCTTGTTTATCCGAAAGAACTGTAAATATGAAATATAGAACCAGAGATTAAAATTATTCTTCATTGTTTTTACATTGTATTTTATATATATTACTGTTTCTTTTTGCTTAAATTATTGCAAATATGCACTTTTATAGTAAAAAATTTTAAGCACTTTTTTGCGACTATTCCGCTTAAAATTTAAAAACTGATACATGATTTGAAAAAGTATATGAAAACTGATAGTTTTGTACAAAAATTGTACAAATGTTTTATCATAGTTCATAATTCATAATTCATAATCCAAGGAATTTTTCAGTCGCTTTTATAAACCTGAGGTTACAATGATAGCATTATTGGATTTTAATAAAATGGTATCATACCGTGTGATAATGGTGCTCCAATTAAACACATCATCACTGAATTATACACAGACATTCCAATGTATTTGGAGTCATTCAACGCTGGAATGGAAACATGTCTAGTTTCCCAAGCAAGGAAGCATCCGAACATCTGTAAGAAGAAAAAATAAAAAGAACAAAATACGTTAATAATAACAATAATAATAATCATAACAGTAACTTTTTGACTTGACTCATAACTCATAACTCGTAACCCTGAAATTTATTCGTAGCATATTATTTATAAATAAACAACCTTTTACGTTTTATCTGAGCAATTTGGTACACACTGTACAAATTGCTCAATTTTTCAACTATTACACAACTCTCAACGACCTTTTCACAACATCAGAAACCCCCTTTTTTCTAATAAGATTTAATCATTTATACTAATCCTAGATCCTAGAACCTAGAACAATATAAATTGTTTTTGACTTTATGAATGCGAAGTACAAAAGTGACGAGCTTTTGATGTATGGTGTATGGTCTGTGATGCATGAGGTATAAGGTATGGGGTATAATTTACTCATACCAAGAGGGCAAAGAAACAGAAGAAAGCAAGTGGAATAAAAAAAAGTTGAAATTGAAATTATGGGCAGTACAAATTATTCTGTTATCGTTTCATTTCACATTTCACATTTCATAAATACATCTTATCGTGTTCAATCCAAGTCCAACTTCACAAACTTTATACATAACACAGCCCATTCATAATGCATAGTAAATATGTAGGTACTTTTTTATTTATTTTGCAATTGGATATTGGATCTAATGATGACAACAACTATTATATGCAGATATAATGTATCCAATATTTAGTATCTACAATCTACAATATATACAATCTACAGCCAGTTTTACAGCACCTTGTAGAATATTTTATTTGCTTACATCAAGTTCCATTTGAATTTCTACATAGATATGTTTTATGTTCAGGTACTTAATAAAGGAACCAAGAACCCGTGCACGCAACACAATACACGCTACACGATATTATAGCCCTTTTGTTTTTAGACTTGAGAATAATGTACTTACAATCATCATAAAATACACTACAAACTACAAGTACAAATATAAATACGAATGCGAATACGAAAGCCTAATAATACTTGATACAAAATACACTAAACACAAAACAAAACGACTGGATTCAGTAAAAAAACCTAAATGTGATATGTTAAGCATTGAGTGTAAGTACCATAATATGAAACGTGTATTGTGTATTGTGTATACACAATACACGTGTATTTTATGCTATAGCATAAAATACATTCTACATTCTACATCATATTAACAGCACAATAATACATAATACAGGTACATCTGCATCTAAATTCTATGTACAATGTAGCATCCCGTAAGTAAATATAAAATGTAACCTATAGAACCATCATTTGTTCATGTAGATTGAAAGTTGAGCATGAAATAAAATAATGGGACTCACAGACCTGAACCAAGTCTACCTTGTACCTTGCAGTTTGCATCACATTTACCGTGTTTAGTTTGTGTATTAGGTACCATGTACTTTGTATAATAAATAGTTAGTTGGTGCTTTCACTCTCTCTTTTCCTTTCCTTCCCTTCCCTTTTTTCTCTCATTCTTCTTCTCATAATAAAATGGGCGTGGTTGCTGGTTTGGTTTGGCTGACTCAAAGTTTACCCTTCTACTTATTACAATACTATACCTATTAGAAACGCAGCATGACAGGAGCAGAAATCTCCACTTAGTAACTTTAAAATGATAGTTTTCAGTTTTCAGTTTCAAGGATATGAGGTAGGCGAGACAAAACAGGAGAGAACAGAGAACAGAGAACGGAACAAGACAGAAAATAGAAAACGTAAGCTCAACCTACAACCTACAAGACGTCTGTGTACTGTATACTGTGTACATGATAAAATACACAAAACAGTAAATAACAAATAAATACATATTAGTCCGTTACAAGATGTATGCAGTGTAGAGTGTGTATAATGTATAAGAACACCAGTAAATAAACAAATAAATAAATAAATGTGGATTGGATATCTCCTCCTTATATCTCTCACTCTGACTTTGACTCTGACTCCCATTCTACCAAGATAAATAAATATACAAGTATTACACATGAAACCTTTCCCCATCCTTTTCTTCTTCTTCCTCCTCCTCTTCTTCTTCTACTTGTTCTTCTTCCTACCATAAAATTCCACCCCGTTCCATCTTACACATGTAACTTCTGTATTCTGTATTATGTACTGTTGTTGTTTGTTGTAGATGCTAGATGGTAGATTTCAACATGCTTGCTCTAAATTTTCTATGCACAGCAAACAAACTGAGCACTAAACACTAAACAGAGCACATACCAAAAGAATTTATATCTGTAATCTCTAGAAGCTAGAAGAAGTATGCATTAATAAAGAAAACTGACTTCATGTCGACTCAAAACTTAAAACTAGATACTAGATAGATACCTACATATGTACAATGTACATTGTACATGGATGTAAACCTGGAAAAAGAGTATAAAGTAAAAAGGTAAAAAGAAAGAAAATAGAAACAGCCCACAGGCCACAACCAACAACTATTATAAAATCTATAATGTAGAATGTAGAGTGTAGAATGTAGAATGTGGAATCAACAGCTAGAAACAGGAGTATTATGTTTGACTTTTTGTGTACTCTATCATTATTACACTTGTACGTGTATTTATTTTTCTTTTTTTCTACTTTCTTTGAATTTTTTTCACATTAGGATCTAATATCGCCATAGTCATCGCCAGCCAGCGTCATTATTATCATGATTGTGGAGTTGAAGAGAATGGAGAATACGTGAAAAGTAGAATGGAGAATGGAAAATGTACAAACATAGCTCGTAAACATACATCATTAAATAAAGTAAATACAACCTCTTTTCTCTTCTTCTGATTTTCCATTCCCTATTTACTGTTGATTGTACACGGTACATTGTACACTTCCTGTATGATATGAAATACCTTCATATATGTATATTATGTGCTTACAACCTTCGCTATACTATGCTATAATGCTTTGGGTATGTATTATGTAGAATGTCTCATGCGTTACATAATAATAATATGTGCATGGTGCATGTGTGCCTATGTATTATGAGTTTATGTGCAATTTTCATCATATTCACTTTCATCCAACTCCGACCAGCTCCAAGTTCCAAGTTCCAAGTTCCAACTTTCAGCTCAAAACTCAAGCTTCATCTCCATCGCCATCTCCATCTCCATCTCCAGCTATGATGTGACCCCGTGATAAAGTAATGAATTATAGTTATAACAGCACGATTGTGTGTGTATTTGTGTTCCGAGTCCGGAGTCCGGAGGTACGGAATTGGAAAACTAATAGCATGCTTTTGCTTTTGTGGTATTTTACTCTTTCAAATTTCCCCTCCTCTATTTCCTACATTCATGCAAGTATTATTTAATATGAGAGGTATACAAACTTTCTATATTGTGTATTGTATACTTGATACTCGTGTTCCTGCTCCTTCTTCTCCTCCATTATATTCAAGAATGAGGAAGGAGAGGAGAATGAGAGCAAGTTTCCTTAATTAATTTCCAAAGATAGGATCGGACATTAGTGACACTTCATAAAAAAAACTTTGTACATCGGGCAGTCCACAGCACCGAGTACAGAGTATAGAATATAAAAGAAAAAGTAGGAGAGACGCGAGTTTATTATTATTAATATTAAAGAGTTTGGACATTTTACCTTCTCCGTTCCACACTCTAAACTCTACACTTTAAACGCTACACTCTACATACTTGACTTCACCGGTTACTGTCACCTCACACTACTTCCCACATCCCACTTCCCACTTAGCAAGCTAAATGAAATGCGATGATGAAGATGATACTGATATTAACACTCAAATTTCAGTTTCATTCCGATAAAAACATGAAATTTTTTCATGACTTGTACAACTTGTAACACTTGGAACTTTGTATTTAGAAGCTAGTCTAAAGTCTAGAGTCTAGACATATTATATAGGTTCATAGCACATGCCTATCTCACATACAGCCCTGTCTTCATAATTACCAACTACAAAGTAGCAACTGTGTAATACACTGTACTGTAACTTCTATATTCTATGCATGCACATAGTACGGGAGGAAAAGATAAGGAAAAGGTTGGGCTTTAAAAAAGTTTGAATGAATTTTCACCACCTCCTCATTCACGATTCACGGTAGATAAACGGTGAGTAACCGAGAAAAGAGAGAAGGAAGAGGAAAGCAGAGACTTGCTTATTTTTGGTCCTTTCCTCCGTCTCTCAAGGGAAATCAATCTAAAAACGTGGAACTTGGGAAGTGTGGAGTGGGTGTTCACTGTTCAGTGTTCAGTGTAGACTGTATAATTTACATTGTATAATGTACATGTCAACACTACACTGAATACTGGATACTGGGACCGATATCATTCTCAACAACCAAGTAAACATCCATAGGTAAAAGAACCAACAACCAACAGTCAAAAACAACGAGAAAGTTGAGCTTAAAATCTGGTCCTTCAAAATTTCATAAAATTAACCCAAAACTCTGCACTAAATTTATTTATAAATAAATATTTAAACTAGCAGCCAGCCACTTGTCGTCTTTCTCGTCAAAACGATCCTGACTCCTGACGCTTACTGATTTCCTAAATAAAAACTTTTCCTCGATATTTTGTGGTTTTGTGGAATGGAAAATTGAAACTGGAATGATGGAAATGACAGCAATCAGCCGTCAGCCATCCACCAGGCCAATGACAATGACAAGGAAATACAATTTTGAGTTTTGAGTTTTTAGTATTAGAGATTAGAATTAATTTATCATCTGTCATCATTCATCCCACTATATGGTTTTCAATTAAGGATGTTGACAATTTTAATAATAGTCTAGTAGTTTATTTTGGTACGCCGGAAAACTTCAAACTTCAAACTACAAACTTAGTTGCGTCCGGGATTTTCAACCAGATTGCATCACTTTACATTATACATTATAAATATTGGCGGTTGTAGTGGAGCACGAAAAATGTGAACTCAAAGTAAATAATAAATAATAATAACATAAATATTATAGAAATACTTTTTGCGTGTTATATTTTTATATTATTTTGTATTTTGTGTAGAATTTTGTGTGAAAAATCCGTGTCAACACAAGTGAAAAAGAATGGAAAATGTTTACTAGTCGAGAGTTTTTACGTTTTTACGTACCAAGTATCAAGAGAAAGAAAAGAAAGGAGAGTAAGAGATAAATTGAATATGAGCGGAAAATAGATATAAGATATAGCTACACAGTACACATAATACTTTATATATCTCTTGTACCTAGAACCTAGAATACAGAATCTAGGATCTAGAATCTAGAACCCAGAAGTAAAAGTAGAAAGTAGAAAATACTATCTTTTTTTCCTCTAGATAATATATTACTTTTGAATGTGAAATGGGAATGTCTCGTAGAAAAGGCGAGGAAGTGAATGCTATCTATAAATATAGGTATAGTGTATAATGTATAAAGTTTGAAATTCTATAAGCTTTTCATATTAACGGATGAAATAGACATTCACAAATGTACAAGTATTTTATGTACGTGTCCTTTGTACTTTGCCTGACTGTATTCTAATTCTAGTGTGTAAATTTACCCCCCATATTTTATAGATTTTATTCTACACTCTACATTCATTCTTGATTCTTGATATTTTCATTTCATTTCATTTCCCCTTCTGTGTAATAATATGTAATGGAAGTATCTTTTGGATTTTTGGATTTTTGGATTTCGTAGTTTGTGTCCTGTAGTCTGTAGCCAAAAAGATACAATATATATACAGAGTTGGACGAATGCTCAATGCTCACTGTACAATGTACATGGTAGAATCGTATGTACATAATTGCATAAGTGTATGTATCTATGAATGAATGAATGAATTGGGTTTGGATGTGGATTTGGATCCTATTCAGAATTCTGCTCATCCCAAGTTTTCTCATGGAACGAATGGAGGAATGGAGGAATGGATGATACACCAAAACTGGAACTGGCACTGGGATTGCTACAGTTACGGCTACTAGATAGTTGTACAACTAGAACGGCAAGAGTTTGAGTTTGGATTTTAACACGAATGAAAATGAAAGAAAGAGGCAGATAGACAGACCGAGAGAAATATCGGATTTGTTTGGTTGGGATTGATCGGTAAATGTAAAAGTTTGTGTAAAGTTGTGATTGTGGCCATTGCACTTTCTCTGGTTTGGTTTGGTTTGGTTTGGTTTTCCCACAGATTTTTCTTTTCATTCCTGGCTGTTGGTTCTTGCTTCTTGGTGCTTGGTGTGGTGTGGTTGAATCTTATTTTACTTTCTCCTTCCCACTTTCTAGTTTCTACTTTCTAGTTTTCCTATGGCTCTCTGACTATAATATTTTTCAACAGCTTTCTCTCTTTCGCTTTCACTCTTTTGTTATCGTGCCCGGGCGGAAGGCTTACTTACAGATGAGGAAAAGTGTGATACATTCTACATGTACAATGTACAACGTACAACGTACAGTGTACAGACCACAGACAGATGAAGAATGAAGATAGCACAAGTTTCTTCTTTTCTTCGCCTCTTCCCACCAAGTTCTCATACATACATACATACATACATACATACATGCAGACACACACACATCAGCCATCAGCCATCCATAAAGAAAGAAATGTGAGAGAAAAACAGATCCAGTAATATCTCATGTATCATGTATCACCATTCATCCCATTCTCACCATCATTATTATTTTTGTCATTGTCATTCTACTTTTCCTATTCGATTGATCATATTTACACTTTACACATCTAGTTTTCCACATGCTACGATAACAATATACAAGCTTGTTTTACACACACAAAAAGAAACATCTGCCCAAACTACATACATCCTACTGGTTTTGCAGCCTGTGTACAATGTACAATCTGTACACTGTACACTTTACATTTCACATTCTTTGCAATAGTGATCACGAGAGGGAAATATCAAAAGAAAACTATTATTATCATTATTGATAACGTGGGAATCTCTGTTATGTTTTCATCAGTACTTTTTGATTTTTGATTCTTGAATCTTGAATCTAGAATCTAGAATTTCTAGAATCTTGAGCCAAATTTATTATGTACATCATGTTTTATGATGAATGCATATTGAATGGATATTTTTCAACAGTCAACAGTTTTTACGTAAATTTGCAGCTCCTTGCGCCTTTATATTAGAGGGCAAAAAACTGTTGTGTGGTAGATTCTGCATGATAACAAGGACAAATAATCCACGAGTCAGGAATGAAAAACGAAGAATCAAAAAGCACTAAACGAGTCAACTAGTAAAATAAAAACCCGAGTCAACTGCCAATACAACAGTAAGAATTAAGTATAAAGAATATCTAAATTCTTGCCTCTAGTTGCTCTGTCGAAATAAGGTGTAAGACCTTTTGATCTCTTGAATACAGAACATGTTTTATGTACCGTGTTCATTGTACAGTGCAAAGTGTATTTTCTCTTGAAAATGATTTCAATCTCCGGCTTATTTTCCAAGGCTGTTCAAAATGTGTCTAGTATCTATACAAAGTGTACAAATGTACAATATGTACCTTGTACATTCTACATTCTACAGGCATTTTGTATTTTAGATACCACTGATGTACATTGCACATCTACTTCGTATGTATACACAATATTGCCTTGTCCAAGTCGCCGTCGAAGGTTGGTTTAAGAAGACAAGGAGGATAAAGACGATGACGACAGAGACAAAAGCCATGGAGCTGTCACTTCCTTCTGTATTCTGTATTCTATATTCTGTATTCTGCATTCTCTATTTTGGAATCTGGAATCTGGAGTCTGGAGTTTATACAGTTTAGAATGTAGACTTGGGTTGTAGAATTTGGAGGCTGGAAACTGGAATCTGGTTGTTTCCTTTTGTGTCTAACTAACACTAACAGTACGAGTGGAAGAGTAGCAGAGTAGAAGAGGAGAAGTCTGGGATCGTGTGTCATTTTTCAGTGTCAGACTTGGAATGGAAGGAAAGAGGGAGGGAGTTGCCAATCCGAAAAGCTGTACACTGTACACTCTACACTGTACACATCTACCTCTTGTTTTGTTCTTAACATGTTGAATACTGAATACACCATAGAACATAGAAGACACAGCAGAGAGAGAATTTGTTTGTTTGTGTGTGTGTGTGGGTGAGTGAAAGCATTAAAGTAGAGGACATGTCACACAATTTACAATTTACCTGGTTCTGCCTCTCCCTCCTTTTCTTTTCTCTTCTCTGTGTGTTTTCTCTACTTTCTACTCTCTACTTTCTACTCTCTACTTACTAACAAACATGGAGCGAGTAGTTGGTAGTTGAGTAGAGGAGGATTGAACTGCACTAAATCCGCCTTGTCCTTATTCACACAAATTTCTATTACACTAACACACACAACACACATGTACTTTGGACATTGGACATGTTATAGATCACGTCTGTGTACTATAATACCCAATACAATACCCAACACATTATTCTCAAATAGATACACACATACGTCCAACCTTCAATGTATCTATATTATATACATATGCATTATGCATGTACACTTTCTCCACATATAAAATATAAAGACATGGAGAAAATTCACTTGAATAATCTTCTCAAATGCTTGACTTATTCACTAATACTCTTTCCAATGCTATTTGTATAAAATGCACTTTGTGCTGTTGCTTCCTTTTCCTTCTTTTTCACCTAGGATTCTGGAATTTGGATTTTGGATTTTCCGTCATTTCCTTTTTCTACTCCCAATTAATTTCGTATTCTGAATATACATATAGAATCCAAAATGCTCACATAATGTCATTCAAAGAGAGAAGAGAGGAACAGGTCATTACATAAAACACAAAACACGAAACACGAAACAAGCCCTCTCATTTTTCCCCATTTACTCCAGCGTGTAAATTTAGATAGTAAGAAGTTACAAAGTCGTAAGTCTAGATTCTAGATTCTAAATTCTAAATTCTAAATTCTCAATACAAAATACACAATGCATAAACAAACAAAGTCCAGTTCCATCAACATTTCAAAGTTTCTAGTTCAATCCGCTCCAATCCAATAGAATCCGTTCTATTTGAATCTATTCAAACAAAAATAGAGTAAAGTCAACAGAGAGATGTGGAGAATAGTATGTACATGATACACTGTACATTGTACATTTTACATTGTACATAGTGAAGCACTTTCTTTCTCAATTCTCAATTCTCAAGTCTCAAGTTATCAAGGAAATAAGAGGCTTCAACTAGCGACTGCTCACTTCTCACACTACAAACTACAAACAATCCAAATATTACTGATACGTCTAGAAGTGTGTGAATGTACAATGTACAGTGTACTGTGTAAAATTGTACAGGGCGCAATGCATATGATGTAGTGTAAAGTCTGATTTTTTCTACGCTTCTTCTTCGCTCTTCGCCTGCTCATCCTTTGTCTATCACCTTTTTGCTTTTCGCTTTTCACTTTTCACTTCTTGCCGTATTTTTATCAGGAGCTTTAGGCTGTTTCCTTTTCCTGATTTTTTTCTTCCGTCCTCACACACTAGACGTCGTAATCGACGTGTTATCCCTCTCCTTCTCTCTTTCTCTCCGTCGGCTCATCTCAGATGCTTGTTAGCTGTGTTATATAAGGTGTATAATAAATTTTTATATTTTACAGGTTGGTATCACACATAAAAAATAAACTACAAACTAGAAACTAGAAACTACAAACTATCCTGCCCACAAATCACAAATCACAAAGCACAAAGCACAAATCAAAGTCATCTCCTTTAGTTTTTCCGCCTTTAGGAAAATTTCAAGGAATCCTAAATCCGAAACTCTAAACTCTAAACTATAAACTCTGAATACTGAATTCTAACATTCGAGAATTTCTAGCCTGTATAAAGGATAAAGTATAGAGTATGAAAAAAATAAAAGAATAGAGAAAAGAGAGGAAGATAATTTGACACGGAACGATAATGAGGCTTGAGGATGACGAAAGTGGAAACAAAGTGTAAAGGAAAAGGAAAACAAAAAACAACAACAAACTGGAAAATAAAAAGGGGTTTTTATTTCGATTTCTTTATTTTCAAAGAGATAAAGGCGAAACCCGAACCTGAACCAAAACCAAAAGCAGAACCAGAATCAAAATCAAAGTAAAAGAACTAGGAAGAAATGAGAACATTCGCTTTTGGTCTTCCCACTTTGGAATTACAATGCATTGAATTTTGGGCCAACTTCGGGGAGCACAAGAGCTCTTGCCTATTAAATAAATTAGAATCAAGAGACATTAATGGAAACACCAAGGGGAAAACGGACCACATTATTCGATTCCGTATGCAGGATTCTGGATTCAGGGTTCTAGATTCTAAATTCAGGACCTTATAAATTTCACAGTCTGAAATTGTAAATTCTGCAAGGCACATTGGTAATAAGATGTGATGCTAAACACTGAAATAGCAAACGCCAGTGTTAACCAATGCAAAGCACAGCAAAACCACACGCACCCTAGACCGTAGACCAAAAACCAGACATGACATGGAAAGTGAATGTAAGTGTTCTATTAATATCATACCGTCAACTAGAAACTAGAAACTAGAGACTAGCGGATTGCGCCTTTCTGGTAAAATACCTCATCTCAATTCTGAATTCCGAATACCGAATCCTCAATACCTGAGTCTCGAGACTTTGAATATCACCGGAATATTATTGTATACCAATTTTTGAAAACGCCATTTTCTCCCTTCGAAATGCAAAATGTAAAATTGTGGGGTTCCCGTTACAACTTTAGAACATGGCCCATAGCTAAACGTACTATACAAAATTGTCCTCCAAGCTTAATAACTGCTTTCCAAATTTTCTCTCAGGGGCGAATTCAACGAGATAGTGTCACTACATATGCACATTTGCTATTTCTGTTGTGAAATTTGAATAATGAATACCATGTTACAGAGTAAGCAAATTTTCCCATAATATATTGATATAGTTTGTATTTGGTTTTTGGTATCACAGCACATTGTAACTTCTAAATTGTAACTATATATGTGAATTCGTCACCAATAACCAATAACGAAATATGGGAAATTCACTACTTACGAATTTTTAATTTTCTGTTTCAATTTTGATATTCAACTTGCAAAATAAAACATAAAAGTCTTGTTCTAATTCTGCATGAAACATGAAAGAAATTAGGGAAGTAGAAGGATCAGGAAAACCCAAAATTTGGCACAGGTCATTCAACTTCTCGAGCTGGAGCTGGACTCGAGTCTAAAACCTAAAACAGACCAGGCCAGGGCGGCAAGTTAGAGTAGAACAGACGAGACTTTATGAGACTTTGAGAGAATCCAAAATCGGAGGGAAAGGTGAAAGGAAATGGGAGTCACAAGAGAACAAGTAAATGACTTTCCCAAGACCCAAGACAAAGACATGAAAAGCGGATATCAAAAGAATATAATGTGTCGAGTGTCGAGTGTCGAGTTCCTAGTGTGTAGTATGTAGTATAAAAAGGTAGAGCGAACATTGGAGGATGGTCTGGGGAAGGCTCTTATTTTCTCTATAATGAGAAATCGAATGGTCATTAATAGGAGAGGAAAGTGGGAGAGGGAGGAAAGGTGACCAATTTAATGTTAGACCTGGATATTCATTCTCATTCTTTTCTCTTTCTTTTTCTCCGTCAACCTACAACTTTTTGCTCATGTTCCTATTTCCTACATCCTACATTGTACGTCGTAGAGTCAATGTTGGATATGCTTACTCCAGTGGGCTGAAGCCTGGAGCCTTTACTTGAGTATGTAGTCTAGAGTCTGGAGTCTGGAGTCTGGAGTCTGGAGTCTGGAGTAAATGAAATCAAGCTCTAGGAAAGTTAGGTTGAAATGAGAATGTGCACATGTGTTTTCATTGGATTGGATTGGTTTCTTTTCTCTCTGATTCCTTTTTATTTTTTCAGGTGGGATCAAAGATCAAAGACCAATAGCTATAATGATGAGCAAACAACAACGTCTACAGTCTACAGTCTAAACGTGAAACGTAAAAACCAAAAAATCAACTTGTACTTTATACGGAGATGACAAAGAGTAAAATATATTATATAATTTGTAAATTCCTATACTTTTTACTATTAGGAATTTGGAATTGAATTCCTAATAGTAATAGATTTTTTATTCTACTTGTGCTAAAAAAGATGGTCATACCTTTTCACAACATTTATAAATTATTTTTCAAGTATCTAGATTCTAGATCTACGACGGAGGATGAAAATAGGAGATTGGTCATTGGTTATACTTGATCCTGATACTCGGCTGTTTCAGTGAAAGTACAGTTCCGTACTTTGCTTCAACTTTCACCCGACTATTCCCATGTCATGCATATAAATTTTATAGCGATTGGGATTTTGTAAATTTCACGGACATTTTCCTACACACTCTACATTATTCATTATACATCCATGTCCAATGTCCATGTGTATCGAGTAGAACTAAAAGTAATGTAATGTCATATGAAATGAAGAGCACTGAAGAGAAGACAAAGTTAGTGAAACTGATAGAGACCAACCAAGATATAGAACATAGAATCCAAACAAGATAGTCAGAGTTTGGCCATTACAATGACTTTACATTTCTTTGACTCGACTTGATTCGTAATTCGTGATTCTTGGTTCTTGGTGGGACTTGAAATTTGACCTCCTTTTCAGGATTTTACTATATTATGATATGGGTCCTCTTCATTCTCAATTCCCAATTCTCCATCCTCCATCTAATCGTACACAAACCTCTTTTTGACTTGCTCCATTATAGCTCAATTACAAATAACACTGGAGGAAACTCGGTCCATTTGCTTTTCATCTAAAATCCAGGATCTATGTAGCTGTACATCTATTTGGTGGACTGGGATTGGAATATCTCTCTGTCTCTCTCTCTCTCTTTCCAGTGCTTTGATTTTCTAGTCTATTCCCTGAATAGGAAATTCACTGCCCTTTTTGACTATCGATATCCACTGTGAACGCTGGACTCTGGACTCTGGATTCTGGATTTTTGACTGTAGACTGTTGACTGTTGAGTACAGTTTTATCATATGGTCGACAGAAAAGAAGTTGTACGTATTCAAAGTTTAAATAGATCGATAATTTACATGGACTGAATCTAGTAACCAATTATACAAGTACAATAGACAATAGACAATAGACATACAGTTGTTAACATTTCCCCACTGACTTTTCTTTCCTAGAAAATCTATTCCAACAAGAAAAATAAATATTTACTGTTTACTATTTACGTTTGCTAAGTACTTGGTTATTTTGCGGATGTAAGAAAGGATTCAAAATTCAAAAGGTACCGTATCTTACATACATTATAAACATGTATAAAATACACTAATTATTTTTAGTCCTTTTTGTTCTTTTGATTCGCCTCTTTTTAACTCGGTTAAAAGTCTATAATTTAAGTATTTGCCAAAAGAAAAGATAAGATTATATTTTCTACTTTTGTGCGATATCTTGATGATGTTGAATGTTAAAGGTTCATTGTACGTTGTGATTTGTAGGATGTAGAATGCAGAATGCTCACTGATGTAGCGAGAATTGTCAATTGTCAAGTGTGGTTAACATGGCGGGAACTGTGAAGAGCAGCAGCATTATTTTGTAGGACTGGTTTGGTTTGAATAGAGCTGAATTGGATTGGATTGGCATAGTGATGATGAATGATGAGTGATGCAAAATGTAGATGGTAGGCACCATAGTATAGGTTGTAGGTATAATGGGTAGAGTGTGATGTGTAATGGGAGGATCTTCCATTTTCTCTCAATTTTCAATTCATCCAACCACTTATCACTTCCATCTCCCATCTCTCATGTATATACGTATACAAGTAGTGTAAAGTATATAATCCACAATTTAAAATCCTCACGTCTCCACGCCCAATATGTCTAGTGCTAGACACTTGGAGCTAGAAAGTAGGCACTAGACACATTTCTATTTATATGTATATCTATACAACGTGCTCGGCAAACCAACCATATGCATCTATATCTTCAACTAATTTGGCGGAAACCTTGAGAATCTAGAATGTAGAATTTAGAACTTTGAGCATCATTCACGATCATTTGAATTTCTAAAATTGTACAAAATATCCATAAATAAAGCTATTCTAGTCTATATAAAATACACAGTATACAGTACACGCTTTTATCTTAGGCATACATATATAATATACACAACACGTGCATACAAGAGTGCACTTGTCCATCTCCATACACTATATATTATATATGCCATTTATGTGTTCATCATTCATTCATGTAATCCTAATGAATCTCATCGGATTTAGACGGTGGAGGGAAGGCGTAGGAAAAATGTAAATTAAAACGAGACATGTGCACACTAGAAAGTAGAAACTAGAAGCTAGAAATGGAATATGGGACATGGTACTTGTAACTTGTACACTGTAGATTGTAGATATTTTACGCTCAGGAAACGCGAGAATAAAATAGTTAATAGTGACTGTTTCCTGTGGAGAAAATGTCTGGTCTGGTTTGGCATTTCTACGTTCTACACTGTGCTCATAATTCCTTCTACTATTTTTCTCAATCCTCGGTTTCCTCATACTGGATACACAATACACAATGTAAACGTGAAATCTCTCTCTCTCTCTCTCAGCTCTGTTGTCAGCTTATTAGAATAATTTGAAATACCTGACCACTTTCTGAGGTATTTGTGCAAATGTGAATGGTGAATTCTTTCCTTCTGTTTCTCCATTAAACCCATCTTCATTGCCACATCATCCTCCTTTACAAATGTAATAAACGTACATTGGCAATAAGCATGATGTGCTCTGTACACAATACACAATACACAATCACAATACACGGTACATAATCGACCATGAAAAGAAATATCCGCCATCCAACATCCACCATCCGCTCAGTCTACTAAATATATCTAGATTCTACATTCTACATTCTACACTCTACATTCTACACACATGACATTACCACATTACAACGGAGAGTATTTGCGATTCAGATTTTTATCGTGGTTTTGGAATTCAGATATCATCGTTGTCAGTTGTCAGCAAACCATGTCATATCGTTTTCCCGGGCGAGCCCAAATTTTCCAGCAAGGACTATCACTCCATATTATCATTATTATTATCATTCTCATTCCCATTCTTGTTATTATTACAGCCAAGCACCCATATTGTGACAGTAATGACCAACTTTCTTTTATTGTCCTTTCCTTTCGGAAATCATGGGAAAGGGAAGGAAATTCCAAGCGTATGTTCCGTCATGTCATGTATTTGAATGTACCTACTACATTATACACAACTAAAAAATGTATCTACAATACAAAATACACAATACACACAAACTAGATTTACAGATATGATTCTTCTGTGTTTTATCTTTTAAGCATTTAGCGGATCCTCAAGTCTGGAGTCTTGATTCTTGATTCTTGAGTCTTGAGTCTTGATTATGAATGTGAAAAAATAGAGTGAGTGAGTGAGTGAGCACGGATTATTATTGTCTGTAGTGCAAAGACAAGAGAGAAAGCGAGAAAAGTAAGAGAGTCTTGCGGAAGTACATAAATATAAATGTGCAGAAAGCTAGCTTTAGAGGAAAAGTACAACTACTGCTATTATTATTATATTGTATTTTATATCTACAGTTTGGATCTGGATCTGGATCTGGATGGATGTTAAATGTTGAGAGTTGAGAGAGTACGTAAATGATCATGACTCTGTCTGTCTGTCTCTGTCCTTCTTTCTTTCTTTCTTCCATTTTCTATGTCTATGTCTCTATGTTTCAAGACTCAAGTCTGGGCTAAAAGACTAAAAGGAAAGTAGATAGATAAGTGAGCAAAGTAATAATATAGAGAGACGAGGAAGGAGAAAGTAGGTAAAAGTCGAAGACAGATTAGACTAGACTAGCATAATATAACATAATGTATAATGTATAAAATGTATAAAATGTACCTCGTGCTGTACATTATACATTGTACACTGTACACTGTACATTATACATAATACATAATACATACACTGTACCAGAAGAAAGAAAGTACATTTTTATTTCTCTCCACAGAAGAAAGTAGAGAGTAGACAGTGGTGGAAGTAGAGTACATTTTATGTACTTTGTGACAAAGAGAGAAACAGTGGAAACAGTAGAAACAGTAGAAATGGGAGTAAAAGTAGGAGCAGGAACAGGAACAAGAGCAGCTAGCCAGCCAGACTTAAGACAAAGACAATCGACAATCGTTCTACATCACGATTCCTTTCTTTTCTCCACTCCTTCCTTTTTTTTCTTATGAGCTCAACTTTTTCCTTTTACTTTTTCTTTATTTCTTTCTTTAGTTGTAGATAGATACAACTTTCCGAATTCGGAATTCCAGACTCCAAGACTCTAGACTCTAGAATCTAGAATCTAGCATGTAGACTCCAGGTTCGGGGTTCCAGATATCTTGAATTTGGAACTATTAGCTCAACTCTACCTATTTCTTACAGACTACATGGCGTATGCACATAAGTATGTATGTATTTATATGCTTGCAACTTTTTCTTGTGGATTGTGGATTGTGGGTTTTCAGGTCTTTCTCTTTTCCTCGCACATTTGAAATTTATATCCAACATCCACCAACCAACCAACCATTTTGTTCCCCTTTCTCCACGCTCTCTGTCTGTAGTCTGTAGTCTGTAGGCTGAGAGAAATATAGACAAATTCTATGGAGAAAACGTAATAGTTACTGGTTCTGCTTCTGCTTCTACTTCTGGGAGTTCTTTGAGGACAAAAACGGAGCTGGAGAAGTGGAAGTGGAAGTCGAAGAATTCAATCTGATTTTCCTGTTTGATTCACATTCACATTCCCAATTTCTTCTCCTCCTATATTCTCTACACTCTACATTCTACATACTTTTCTTTCCTTTCTTGTCATTCATTTCTTCCTGCTGGATATCTACAATCTACAATCTACAGTAAGCACAGTGAGCAGTGAGCAGTGAGCAGTGCAGTGAGCGGTGAGAGAACAAATCTAGACTATTTTCTCCCCTGGTCTCCATTCTCCATCTTCTCACTTTCACCACAATCAACCCATAAGTTTTACCCAAAAAGTCGCACAATCACAGCCTGGCTCTATTTAATGTCCTCTCCTTAATTTATGACCGTTCTCCTCTACTCTCGACTCTCCACACTCCACACTCCACACTTTAACCATTCCTATTTTTGTATCTTTCTCACTTTTACCCAGAAACCGGAATCCGGAAAACAGATCCCAGTGCCACACCATTTCCTTACTTTGCCTACCTTTACTTTATACCTTATATTGTAAAAAGTAAAACGAAACGAATTGATTGTAAATTTTAAATATATCTTGAGACTTGAGAATTGAGAATTGAGAGACACACGACAGAGATATTTATCTTTCTTTATGATTTATGATACATCATGATTTACAGATGAAAACGAGTAACAACAGGCACAACCTTTTTTCTACAATTCTGCAGAGATGAAAAATTAAAAGTTGTGCTAATTACACTAGTAAATATTTTAAATTTTGACCTCAACTGTCGAATGTCGAATTACATTGAATATTGAATCTTAATCGAAATTTTCTGTGCATAAAAAATCTGTAGTAACCACTAAATTTATTACTAAAACCAGAGTTGCTCAATGCTCAATGCAATTCAATGGTTTGGAATTGGATTCGGATTTAGATGTAGTTCTAGATTCTAGATTCTAGATTAACGAGATAAAATGGTTGAAATTTTATAAATCGGATGGTGTAATTTGAAATTTTTAATTTATGTCTGTATCTGCATCAGCATCAATATCAGTGATCAGTAGCACGAGTAGCGTAAAAATTAATAAAAAAGTTTTGCAGTTAGTGTGAACAATGGACAATTATACCATTTATGCTATTTGATATTTGCTACATGATAGCTGCTGCTGTGGTTGCTGGTTGGTAGTTGGTAGTGGTTAAAACAAACTAATTTACGACTGACAGTGTGCTCAGTGCTCATTGTGTAGTGTGCACCGACTAATTTTTGGAGATGATTTAAACCACAAGAAAGAAATGAGGAGGATGGCGTAAAAATACGGCTGCGTTTGGGATGGCTTGGAATTTTTATGGCACTCAACGGCTGTTTCACTACTAAAGTTGAAAGTTGAAACAGTACGAGGCTCGAGCTACCAGAAAAGTACCAAGGAAATGATATAATATAACATAATATAATGTATAATGTAGCATAACGGATACGGATAACAAAAACGAAAAAACGGAGAAAACATCTGCTACGAAAAGGATAACAAATGGAAAATGGAGGGAAAACATGTACATTTGATTGAAAAATTTGATAAAATTCAATTCCAACTTTTCCTATTCTCTGTTTTGCGTTTTGAATTTTAGCTATTTGAATCATGTATATAAAGATATTCCAACATTTCCAGTTGCAGTTGCAGCTGTACCCGTTTCAATGTATATTTATCATTTATTTATCCCAAGTATATTAAATATGCTACGAGTTACGAGTTATGGTATATGTACATATATCGTGAATATGGATTATGGATATGGATTTAACACGTCTGAAGATTGTAGATTACAATTGTTGGAAAAATCTACAATACAGATAGGAGGAGAAAGTGTGAAAAAACTCACCATGAGAAGTCCTTTATAAGCGTAGATACAGCCGACGAAAATATTCATGTAGTCACTCTTACAGTACTCGTTCACCGGGATGATTTTCACGTCGTCATTCGTCGGATCCGTCTACAATCATATCCAATCAGACATCATGAGCAAAACATTTTAAAGGTTAAAGGTCAAATGGAACATGGTAGAGTAGTACATTGTGTATTGTGTAATACATAATACACCAAACACCATTTTTCATCCTGTACAATTTTCTACTATTTGTTGGCTTATAATCCTAGTACAAATTATGTATGAATATAATAAAAAATATGGAACACAATAAAAAGACGGAAAAAAATAAAAGATACAAAACAAGTTGTATTTTATAAGAAAACAGACAAGGTTCAAGATTTTCACATCAAATAACTAGATACTAGAGACTAGAGTCTAGAGACTGGAGAATTATAAAGTAAAAAAACAAGTAAGAGTGTACTCTGTAGTGTCTAATGGGTAGGGCTGTAGAAAATGCAGGATGTATTATATTTACATTTGACATTATAAATAAAAAATAAATAACTGTGTACACTCTACAGTGTGATATTTATATCTATGTCTACTACCTACTCGCTACTCTTTCTACTTGGTTTTGTAAAAACTATACAAAGACAGAAAAAAAGAAGGAAAGAAAAAAGGAAAGGAAGAGAAAAAGAGCAAGAAAAAAGTACGTACATATCCTTCCATTTTCTTGGTATCCCGGTAAAAAGGGTCGACGAAATGCCAGGTGGTCATTATTGCAAAGTCTACTGCCAGAAGAATTGCAACTACTATAAAAAGCTGCATGTCTTTAATCACCTGCAAAACCAGAGAGAGAAAGAAACATGAGGGTTATACATTATAGACAGTATAGACACTAGACACTAGACGCACATGTACAGAAATACATTTATATCATAAGTATTATATAATAATATCCTAGTTTCAACTTTCTTTATACTTTATACTCGACAAAACTCAACCCACAACTCACAAAACTCATGACATACATGACGTCCACACCACACCACACCATGCCATACTCAGACTCAGACTGTTTCTAAAAATGTATCCAGTGTATGGGCATCCTTAATATATATATTCCATGGTGTATGGTGTATAGATGATGGATTATGGATTATAGATTGTAGATTGTAGAAATGTGAACATCGACACCTTGACACCATCCGATTTGGAATTTCGATGGGAATCGGAATCGGAATTCTCCAATTCCATCTGCTCCTCTACCATCCACCACACATCAAAACACCACCAACTCCATCGCCTACTCACCAGTCACTAGTCAATAAATAGACTTGTATATTTCCATCTTCACACTCCCATTCGTAGTCGTACTCATACTCGTATTCACATTCACAAGCCACGTGACTTTCTCCTCGCCCCGTCTTTGTATAATATACAATATATTATTTGTACACTGTACAATAAATTTACCCGTTAGTTTTCCCTTTGATGAACTGAGCTGGACATGACAGGTTTTCTCTTTTATGCATAAAGTATATAGTATATACAGTATTCCGTATTCAAGATGCAGTAGTTTCTACTTTCAATTTAAAATGGAAATTGTGTATTGTGTATTGTGAATGAGGTGGATAAAGAAGTAACATTGATGAAGAGGAAGAGTAAGGCAAGAGGAAGAAGTGAAGATGGAAATGGAGATGAGAAAGTTGAAATTACACAATGGATGAAACTCTTTATTTTGCAAAACCGTGGTGATAATGAGAATTTTATGTAATCTTTAGTTCATCCTCACTCTTGACTCTTGACGCTTGACTCCGAACTAAACTCAACCATACCATACCAGACTTGCCTAGACTTGACTAGACAAGACATGGGAAGAAAGGAAAAGATAAAGGGAGATGGGATAAACTGTGTCTCCCTTTATTACACTCTACTTTTGAAATATTAAAAGAGATACAGACACTCTCAATTCTAAATTTTAACTTAGTCAGAGGAGCAAGTAGGAAGTAGAAAGTAAAGGAAAAGTAAAGGAAAGCAGAGCAGAGCAGAGCAGAGAGGTAGATTAATACTCATTGTATTTCCTACAGTCTACAGTCTAATGTAGGTTCTAGATACATTTGCACTTTCATTTTCATCTTCATCTTCATGTGCAAGTACAACACATGACATGTATATTTCTAATTCCTGTATACTTTACCTTTATACGGATATCTAGATGCGTTAAAGCGAAATGGTAGATGAAGATTGACATTGAGAATGAAGTTTTCCCTCTCTCTACATTATTAATCTGCTAATCTCATTCTTCACTCTCCATTCTCCATTCTCGATGCTCCAAACAGTCCAAGCAGAATGCTCATTCTATAATTTTATACCATTTCAGGCTCTGAACGTCTAAATTCTAAAGTCTAAACCAAAGATCCGTAAAACGTACAACAGGCTACAAGCTACAAAAGCTACAAGATTCAGGACATAAAAATATAAGACTTTATAATATAAAAACATACAATTTGCTTATATTTTGTACCATGCATGTAGTTTGTAGATTTTGTTATACTTTTTTTAGTTTTTTTATATAATATAAAATATAAAGATAAAGATACAGATACAAATGTACAATATAGTTGGATACTTATGGTTAACAAATGACCATAAAAGCAAATTTGAGTAGAACCTTAAAAGTAATTTTATATACTTTTTCATCCTTTATTTATATTTATTGTTCATCCATTTATTTTTGGATTGTCCATAATCTATAATATATGCTCTGTTCTATATTCTATATTCTATATTCTACATATACTACATAGGGCATGAGGTATAAGGTGTAGTATAATATTATAATATTATAAGCATTTCACCACCCCCCAAAATAATTGAGTCCTTAGTTTTAATCATTCATTGTATTTCTCACACACCATTATAAAATATTCAAAGATTGTAGATTGATTGAGTGTACTACGTGCAAGGTGCAAATGTGCAAATGTGCAGTAGAAAGGAAAGGGAGTAGGTACATCGTGAGTCCTGAGTGCATTCACACTCCACTCTCCACCGTACACTGTATGTAGAATGTAGAATATAAAGAGTTGATGTTTGATGCTCCTGATGCTGATGCTGGTACTGATATAGTGTCTTGATGTTGGTGTTGAGAGTTGAGACCATGTTGGTAATTTGCAGAGACAGAAACAACTTACATTTTCATTTCCACTGTCGTTCATTCTCATTCCCAATCTCCTTTTCAGTCCTTCACATATCCTTCACATAAAATGAAGGTATAATGTGGAGAGAGATGCTCGGGACAGGGAGATGTAGAATCTAGGATGTAGGTTGTAGGTTGTGGGATGCTGTTCACTGTTTAGTGTTCAGTGACTTGATGTTTCATGCACAGATATTGTGTAGTGGGATGGATAGTGTGATGTGAGAAGGAAGGACGGAGAACGGAGAACCTTGCCTGAGAATGATGGGAATGGGGAAATGTGGAAGGAACACACATTACGTACAACATACAACGTACAATCCATACATAATGCATGATGGAGGGAGGTTGCATTATTCTAGAATCTAGATTTCAAAGATTCACAACCAAAGGAAAATATGGAGAACGGAGAACGTAGAACTGAGGATTGAGAATTGAGAATTGAGACTGAGATAGAAAAAGAAAAAAAAGAGTTGAGTTGGTGTTGGAGTCGGAGTCACAACTCCACTGAACTGAAATTCCTTGTAGAAAAAGAAACAAGTGTCAAACGAGGTCAAGAATCCAAATTGTCAACTACCATGTTTCCTACATATAGTTCTCCTACTACTTCTTCTTTACTTACTACAAACTCCAATCTCCAAACTCCAAACTCCAAACTCCAAACTACATTATACACTTTTTGTTACTTTATACTTTTGACTTTATGCTTTATGCTACCAACGCAAGGATGTTACAAACACGTCACTTTCAAGTCAAACCCATGTCATTCTCATTTCCACTTTCCAGTTCACTCTCCACACTCCTTTATTTTTTTTGGCCCCTACAACCTACATGTTCCGTATAGAGTATGGAGTATATATTATATATATACAAATGTACATACATGAAAAACTGAAAACTGGAAGTGGAACTGAACGTAGAACGATATTTTATGGATCCTCTTGGGAATTTTCTTTCCGTTTTTCTTTCCTCAACTCCAACTAAAAACTCCATCTCTGTCTCTAATTCCAAGTTTATACATAGCACCGGCACTGGCACTGGCACAGGTATACATATAGCATATAGCTATAGATGATAGAAATATAGTTACAGGATGCTATTGACTATAGTTTGTAGTCCTGGTTACGCTATGTGTATGTACAATGTACAATGTACTGGATATTATAATGAAGAGTTGTTGAGGAAAGTAGTAGTAAAAAGAGTGAGGAAAATCTTCACCTTTTTATTTTATGTTGGCAACAGACGGCCTCTATCTGTGTCAGTGTGTGTCAGTGTGTGTAGATAGTGCACAGTGCACAGTGCACAGGGTCTGGCAACAGCCTTTTATTCATAGATACTTCAGTCCGCATCACATTAAATTAACAGAGTGAACTGAATCAACTGCATCAGAAGGGAAAGTAACAAAAAAGTCAAATAAAACTCCAAAACTCCAAACTCCAAACTCCAAACGCCACTATTCAAGTGAAAGTGAAAGAAAACACATTGAACATTGAACGTTGAATAGAGTTGACTTTTAGATTCTAGATTCTAGATTCTAGACTCTAGAAATTTTACCTGAAACCATCACCATCACCATAAACACGAACAGCGAACAGCAAACAGTTCCAAATGGAGAACTCGCATTTATCGTTTTTATGGAGATATCGGATGTCGGATATCAAATATCACAATGTGGATTGTGGATTGTGAAATGTTCAATAAAGAGACAATATATTTTATAATAATTCCCCGTATTATGTATAATGCATGCACTAGACACTAGACACTAGACACTAGATACATGATAATTTATAATTCACAAATCTTCAATTTCACTCTCTCTGCTGGTTGCTGGCTGCTGGCTGTTGGATGTCGACTGTTTTGCCCTTTAAATTTTATTCCCTCTGCTTGCCTGCTTGACTTTTTGTGTTTGTATGTGTTTGTATCCAAGTTTCAAGTCAGATAGAGAGGAGATGGAGAATTGAACATTGAGAATGAAGAGTTTTATCCCATCCTCTTGTATGAAAAATGTATACCTAGAATTTCTGGAAACCATTTGCATTTGCACGTCCTCCATCATCTCACACACTTTACATTCTCTTTGACACCACTTGGTGCTTGGTTGAACTGGACTAGTTCTGGATCTGGATTTGGCTCCGGCTGTCAATTTCGATTTCGCTTTGGTTTTGACTTTGACGTTGACTCTGGATTCTTGATTCTTGATTCTCGATTCTCGATACTTGTTTTTTTGAACCCTGGAAATTTCTGTCTACATTCTACACTCTATACAAAAAAGTAGAGGAGATAAAAGTTTGATTTGTATTCGGACCACGAAACAATGACGATCCTGACGATCCTGACGAAATTCATCGAAATTCAACTGGTGTCCAGCCTTCCCTTTTGATAGCGCACTAGTCCAGTAGTCAAGTATCATCTATCGTCCATCGCGTCCATCTTGGATGTGGATGTGGAGCAAAAAAAATGGACACTAGACACTAGACATCGCATATCATCATCATCATCATCAGCACGTCGGTTTGTAGATATGCTCCTTTATGTTTTATTTACGGTTTATGGGCTGCAATGTTGCGAGGTTGTGTGTGTCATCTCATGTGACATCCTCGAGTATTTATTTTGTTGTCGTGCCTTGTTTTTTGGTTTGTTGTGGTCAGTCTCATCACATTTTATCCATTCTCCACCGTCCGTTGTCCGTTGTCCATTCTCTGCTATATTTTAGTGCACACCATGTACTCTATTTTGTACACTCTACATTCCTAAAGGTACTATAATAAACTAGAAAAGGTAATAGAAAAGGACTTGACGCTTCATCAGGATTGTTCTATTTTCTCATTTCTCTTCTCTAGTATCAAAAATCGACAATCGACAACTCGACACTTGGAAATTCGAAACCCGGTGAATTTCACTAATAAACTTTGTACTTGTTGGTAACTCGTAACTGATGTGGCTTCTGGCTTTTGGTTTTTTGTTGCTGGTAGATCAAGTCACAGTGGGGAAAGTAGAGAAATTCAAAGTGAACGACATTTTGGGTTTAGAAATACACTGCACATTGAACATGGAATAAATGAAATACACGGAGCATAGAAGCCGTAGACTCTGTAAACTCTGTAAACTCTGAATTCTGGACACATGATATAAATGCATACACTGATCATTGTACACAAGTCCTAGAAGATTCGTACCCAGTTCCAGCTCGAGCTCCAGACCCAGATCCAGACGAGAGGTGAAAAAAAGAAGATGGAGAGGAGAGTAAAATAGCTGGAAAATAGACTTTGGATTACGGAGAAGTACTTATGTGTAAAGAAGTAAACTGTTCGAGTTGAGTTGAGTTGAATTGAGTCAAGTCAAGTCAAGTCGCATCAGGCTCACAGCTCACAGTTAGACTTAGAGAAAGAGTTTGAGAAAGAGTTGGAGTTGGAGTTAGAGGTAGTTGTAGTTGTAGTGGTGGCCATAGCCGAAGCCATAGAGTTGGCTGTTGGCTGTTGGACTCAACCAGAGAAATAAACGAACTTAAGACCGGAAAGTCAAGAAGCTTCAGACTTGGAAAAGAGAGAAAGAGAGAGAGGCTGAAGACGATGAAGATGAAGAAGAGAAGGATCAATTCAATTATTTATATAGATTCCGAGAAAAATAAGGAGAGAAAAACTACGTATACAAATACGAATACGAATGTGAGTATGAAGATAACAACAACTAAGACAGAGGATACATGAGAATCACACACAAGCACACCCATTTTTATATGATATAGTATAAATCCATGGGAAATGTGGAATACTTTCTCATACTCACTATTCCTCCCTCTCTCTCTATCTACAAGTCTGTGTTGTGTGCCTGTGTCTAGGTTGTGTCCTATTATTTATTTATCCGTAGATGTTCATATCCTTCAAAGTTGTGGAAAACCAGAAAACTAGAAAACTAGAAAACTAGACACTACACTCAGAGTCACAGCCACGGTCAGAGTTAAAGTTGGAGTTGGAGCTAGAGCTGGAGAACGTGGAGGGAAAAAACATGGACATCCATATCCACATCACCCACAAACACCAAGCAACAACCAACTACCAACCGCCAATATATCCACTTTATACCGTTTTTTAGTGTAGCAAAATACTGAGAAATTCGTCTCAGTTCATGAGTGTGGTTGAATGACTTAGTTCTTCTCTATCTCTTTCACACAGGATGAGTGCGGAATGGAAAGTAGAGATATTAAAGTTACCACTGGAGACTGTACTATCAACTACCAACTAAAGGACTACAGGAATGGGATATAAAATACATTATAATGTCTATGTAGTAGTAGTATTTAGTGGCCAATGACCTATGACCCATGATCTCTCTCTCTCTTGCGTGCACCGGTAAGAATGTCGAGTTTGAATATGTGAATATTTTGAAGGAATTTCCCTTCCATTTTGTCTTCTTATCAAAAATCGGAAAGGAAGGGAAAATATTTTATTTAGGCCTTTATTTTTTCAATTTTATTAACGATTTAATATTATATGTCTCTGTTGTACAGTATACTTTATAATCTATTGTCGATATCAACTCTAGTGTCTAGTTTATAGTTTATAGTGTCTAGTAACAAAATGGATAATATTATAGTGTCTAGTTTCTAATAGCAAGTATCTAATATCTTTTGTCTTGTGTCTTGTCTCTTGAATTTGTGTTAAGGAGGGAGTAAATACAGATATAAGAGAATAAGAGAGTGAGGGAGATGTTGTGGATTTAAGGTTTTGGGACTGGAAGGATTTTGAGGAATTCCGGTGAGACAATGATGAAGATGAAGATGAGAAGACCAAGAAGAGGATGTGCAAGATGTAGCAGATGAAAATGAAGAGACAACTCAGTTCAGTTCAGCTGAGTTCAGTTGAGCTACTGGAATTACGAGTTGCGAGTTACGAGTTACGAGTTACGAGGTAGAATCAACCATAGACCATGGCTTGTCTTTGGTATGGTATGACGTGACTCTAACTGTAGCTCTGACTCTCTGGCTCTCTGGTTCTGGTTCTGGTTCTTCTTCTCCTGTCTCCATCATCGTCATCATCATTTTGTTAAATTTCTCCTCTAGGGATTCTTTCCCTTTCTCCACTCCATCTCCAGTTCTCCAGTGTGGCAAGTCGTCTATCTGTGTAATCTGTAAATGTCTCTTCTCCTTTTTCTTCTCCTTCTAAATCCTTACATTTGAACAAGATGAAATGAGTAATCTCATCCAAAAAGGTCTGAAGCTGGAATCTGAATTTTGGAATCTGGAGTTTACAATTTATAATCTACAATCTCGAGTCTCGAGTCTCGAGTCTCGAGTCTAAATCTAAATCTAAATCTGAATCAAGGTTTGAAAGATGAACATCTAGATTTAGATCTAAATCTGAATCCAGTTGTAGACAGACAGACAGAACGGGACATGTTTTGGATAATATAAATAATCTTCATCAGACTCCTCCATATACATAACTAATGTCTATAGTCTATAGTCTATACGTAATGCATTATGTACATAATAAATATTCAGTTCCATCACACTTGCCTGCACAACTTTTCCACCTATCCTTCATTCTCCACTCTCCACTTTCCACTCTTCACTCTTCATTCTGCATCCCTGATTATTTAAGTATTACGGGATATGGACTAGGGGAAAAACACCTCAGGCGAAATCAGAGTGCGTGAATTAATTTACAGCGGAAAAAGTACAAGGCACGAGGCACGAAGTAGAAGATGTGGTAAATTGTGAACATTTTCAGGATTAAATTTAAATGGGGTGTGGATTTGTGTCAATTATCAATTATCAACTAACAGAATAAATGCAATTAAATTTAATATTTAATACAAGTCACAAGTTACCATGCCGCAGAATTTTAGATAATATTAGATACACATTCGGATTTCGTCAAGACATACATTCGAGTCTGAGTTGAGAGTTGCTGAATTGGGTAAAAGCTAAAAGAGAGAGGCTAAAAACAAGTATGGTAAATTGAATATAGTGGTGCACGTACCTTCTTATTGAGTTTGACATTGGTGAAAATGGAGTGAACTCGCCAGGTTTTGCTGAACATGGAGCCAAAGGCGAGTGTAAAACCCGCCATCAAAATCCAGGCACGAGCAGTACAGATATAAGGAAATGCTTTCTCCGACGTCAACTTGCTGTCCAATCCCAGGATGATGATTGAAGTGTAGGTCAGGATGCAACCAATGATTATCAAGTTGTTCAAGTACGGACTGGACATTTTGATGTACCTGAAAAAAAAGAAAAAGAAAAAAACATGAATTTTATCCACTTACCGATTTTTTTTAATTAAAATAAATTGTCAACTAAAAAATGGAAATTGATACAATTTTGTTTAGCTATTTTATTTATTTTTTATGCCTGGTCTAATAAATTTTAATTTCTCATTTCTCATTGCTCGTGGCTCATCGACGTAATTCCTCAGTTTTTAAACAATACCCTTCAATTTTTGTTTTGCAGTTTGTTATGAATTTCTCTACTTTTGTTATTTTGTATTTTGTAAATTTTCCCCAGTACAAAAACACAATGTTCTTTCCAAGGTCGGAGATGTCAGAATTCCATTTTTTTACAATTCAAGTCATTAGCTATAAAAAAATGGATACTACAAATAACAAGTATAATCAATTCTCTGGATCTATGTAGTGTCTAGATTTGAAAATAGAGCCTCGAGGAAGAAATTCAAGGCGAATTTTATTTTTCTTTCTCCAATATTTTCATTCTACATTCTACATTCTGCATTCTACATTTCTGATCAGTGATCAGTGTTTTGTTGAAAAACAAAAAGAATAAAATTCCATAGCCTCCAGCAGGAATTCATCTTCAATTTTCAATCTTCAAAATAAATGCTGATGAATAGGAAAAGACAAAAGAATGTGAAAACTACAGGATTTTCTTTCCCATTTTTTCCATATAGCCTAAAAATAATAGAGCAATGTATAAAATGATAGAGAGATAGAGAATAGAGAAACAGGAGAAAGAAAAGGTTGGAAACGCTTACGGATATTTCCAGGTTCAATTTTCAACGATAGAAATCACACTAATTGCTAATTTTTGTAAATATAATGTACCTTCTACATTTTGTACACACAATTTTCCTTCAATTTTGTTTTGATACACGTAAATTGTCTTCAACTCGGATCAAAATACTCGGATGAAAAGAAATACAAAATGTTTGATTGAAATCGTTAAGGAACTGGAAAGATTACGGATCGAAAATCAAAATCAGGAGCAAAGCTTTAAGCCGGACCAAAAGTGGTTCAAAAATATTGAATAAATGAACGCGATTGTCACTGGAAAGGTTTTTCAGACCTTTTTTAAAATCCGTTCCCTTCAAGCTTCAACTCTAACGTCATAAAAGTGAAACCATGTATTTCATGTAACTTAGAGTACAAACGGAGCAACCCGGTAACCGGTAATTTTTTTTCTTCCAAAGACAAAGTAGAAATTAAGATTTTAGGATGAGGAGAAAGTGGAAGATGTATTTTTACAAAAGTGGAAATTCTTAAATATTCTTTTCAAATCCGAATCAGAGGCAGTAGCAGAAGAAGAAGAAGCCAAGTCCCAAGATTCAAGATTCGAGATTCGAGTTCCAAGCCCACTAAAGATATGAAAGAGACAGAAGCCAGAAACCTCAGCCTTCTAGGAAGAGAGGAAGGAAATTTTTGGACCGGAAAAAGAAGGAAGAATTACTACAGGAATCCGCACAGATCAAGCATCAAGCACCAACCGTTGTATATTATCCACTATACACGTTACACGTATGACATATGTTATGCAAGTTAAAAGTTATAAAAGAGTCGAGTGGTGAGATAGGAGGCGCTTAAAATAGAAAGGAGGTAAAGAGCTGAGAATATTTAGAGAATGAGGAGAATCGGAATGATGAAAAAATCCGGAATATGGAGCTCGAGTCTACAGGCTAAAGTCTAGATTGTAGAGTCTAGACTCTAGAGTCTAGAGTCTAAATTCATACAAATATACATATATCCAGATTCCATGAAAGAGGATAAAAATGAGGATGAGGATGAGAATCAGCATCCCATTTTTGCACAATGTACAATACACAATACACAATACAATAAAGTATAAACTGTACGATCAGCTCAGTTCAGCTCAACTCAACTCAACTCAGCTCGGAACTCACAACTCACAACTCAGCTTACAACTTTTACAACTACATCCATGAAGCAGAATAAGAAGTAGAAAAGAAGCACAAGAAAAAGAAGAAGAAGAAGAAGACGACGACTAAAAAGAAGACAAAGATCCTCCGTTTACATAAATCGATAAAAAAACGCGCTTTCTCTCTGTATCCTTTCTCCGTCTCGGAAACTTTCTCAATGCTTTCTTTCTTTCTTTCCTTCTTTCTTTGAATCCGGATCCAACTCTTTCACACAGACACAACAAACTGAAGACTCTAGACTCTAGCATGTAGAATGTAGAATGTAGAATGTAGGATGTCGACTCTGATGCTGATGCTGATGCTGTTGTAGTAGACAGAAGACAGTAGACCCAAAGAGCGAGTGAGTGAGTGAGTTTTTCCACTCACTTCTCGTTTTCTTCCTCCTTTCTTGATATGTCCTACCACCACACTACGCTCTGCTTCATCTTCTCCATTGTACATTCTACAATTGCTATACACTCTGCATTCTACATCCTACACGCTGTAAACTGTAAACTGTACATTGTACATTGTAGATTGTACACATATGCACGAGTAGAGGAGGAAGAGTAAAAATTGTGAAGGAAAAAATAGGGAACTTAAGGAAACCAACTGCGTCTCTCTTTCTCGCTCTTCATCCTGTGCCTAATACAAAAATACGATTGGAGAGTTGGAGAGTGTATGCACAATCTACCATGAACAATATGCACAACGCTTTTTACAGAATCTACGGCATAAATGTAGAGAAACTTTTCATATTTTATACATAATAGAGACAGAGGCAGAGAAAGGATATAAAATGTACAATGTACAGTGTGCAATGTACACGTAACACGTAACACAGGACATACAACAGTTTTTGTCCCTCACTTTCCGTAATGCATGTCTATAGATTAAGACTAGATGCTGGATGCTGAATGCTAGATGCATTGTGGATTTGAGGAGGATGAGCTTTTACCACAAATGAATTCCATTAGGAGACTATGGCTATTACCAGATTACTCAAGCATCCAAATTCCAAATATGGATCCCGACAAACCTACAGACGGTTCCTGGTTGATATATAAATAAGATGTACATTGTACACTGTACACTGCACATGTAAAAAAGCCGGGAAAAATGTAGTAAAATAAAGTACTTTATGCAGAAAATTGGAAAACCCTTGCTAATTTTCCACTACTCAACTAAAATTTAAACAAATGTTCAAATGTTCAAATGACAAACCTTGCACCATGTATTGCAGTTTAGATAAGAAATGAGACCTGAAATAACTTGTATAAAGTATAAAATTGAAGGAATTAGGTGAAAGTGGAAAAAATGGACTTTTTTTGAAATTTCGATTAACATTTATCCTTGATCTTTAAAGTACCAATCGGTGATCTCGTACAAATGATAAAAATGAACAAAATAAGCAACACTTAACATTTGACTAGTAAAAAAATTCTAATGGTTAAAATCAAGAATCAAGACATTTTCATCTCAAAACTCAAAACACATGAAAATAATAAAGAGTAAATAATAAATCGTGGTGGTACCTTTGATTACGGAAGCGGATGTTGACGGCGAGGAAGAAACCGGCGAGGAGGATACCGATGGATGAGCATGTAGCCAGTGCAGCGAAAAGTGTGATATTCACCCGAGTATGCACTTCTTGCTGCAATAGAATAAAAAACATAGAAACCAACACATGAAAAAAAAGATATAATATTATATTATATTATGTTATATGGATGCATATTTGATATTGCAAATTGTATAAAGTATAAAAAGTATCAAGTACAATATATGACATGGAAAAAAAGGACACGATGAAAAGTAATCCCTTTTTTCTTCCATTTTGCAATCTTGTTTTATGCATGTATCTAATATCTAGTATCTACAATGTTCAGTGTAGAATGTATAATGTGTGTAATAGTATAAATGTTCAAGTTCCGAATCCAATCAAAAAAGAGGAATCCAATATTATTCTATTTTACTGCTTGTCATACATAATACATTATACAAAATAACTACACAATACACATAAGATGCGAGTCATACCATAAAATAACTGTATGTCTTAGTATAACAAAATACACACTGGTTCTACCCTAGGATTAATCTTTAGTTTAATAATAATAATAATTATTTATTATTATTATTTATTATAAATTATAATGTATTTTTTTATTATAATGAAAGTTTAGTTGCCATAGTTTTAGGACACATGATAGAATGTTAGAATGAAATTCATCCGATCAAT
>JAQGBH010000122.1:0-73642 GCA_034698265.1 Sminthurinus aureus
CAAGATTTCAAACGGCGTTCAACTGGGGCAGTAGCAAAACCTTGACTCACTCTCAACTGAACTTACAATGACCAATGACCAATGAGCACGAGGAAACGAATAAATGGTCGACACGGAATTTTCTTCAAAGGAACACTCCGCTGTTACAAAAACTGGATAAATTGCGTAAAAACTCTGAACGACTTGAGATAAATTCAAAATAAGTGATAAAATGTAAACCTTTTAAACGAAGGCTTTCCTCTTCTTGTTCATTCTATATAGCAATAGACTGTGAGTTATCTTTCTATGAAATGTGTTTAAAATGAGGATTGAAATTTAAAGCGGCGTCCGAATCTCGCAAAAAAATCTGAAATTCAAATAATTGCAAAGTCAACTTTTTTGTTTGGGTTTACAAAGTTAGGTCAAAAGCTCCGTGGCAAAAGCATCAGGCTTTTGTATTGGAAATTGTAAACCTCAGAAGTGCACGAAATATCAATGAGAAGGGCGCAAAATCTGACTCGAGTATTTTTTCAATTTCCAATGCTAAATCATGACAACAAACATGGAAGAATTTGAGCATACTAAATGCCTCAGGGTTCAAGAAGCCAGCGTCAAGTTACCGTATTTTTAATCCGTTTCCACGGAATCCTCTAAACGCATCCGCATTTCCTTTCCAAGAAACAACAGGTATAAAATATGTTTGGACTGCTGTCCGCCGTTTGCCTTTCCATAAAAATTTTGTAGCTGGAACTGCGACTTGAATTGGTTTGATTTGTAATAAATGGAAATATTTTCCTCCGTTAGAATTTATGTAAGTGATCTCTGCTTAAATATGTGTTCCACTTGATTTAACCAGCTAAAAAACTAAGATAAACAATTGATTGATTTTGAACTAAGTAATTTTATTGGCTGAAAAAAATTGCCCTTCCAAACTAAAATTTGAACTTCAACTTGCAACGAATATAGCATCTAAAAATTATAAGACATAAAAACTTTTGTTTGCAAAGGACTGAATTGAGAATTTTAATGTATTTTCAGACTTTTGTCGGACTTTTGGTCACACTACTGATAACAGACGTCCAAGAAAATCAATCAAAAATTTGCAAAGGAAGGAAAACATGGAAAAAAATAGAAAGGAACTAAAATCTTGAATTTTGAATGCGACTACTGCAACAAAAAAGTGCAGGCGCAACTCAGAAAAGTCAGCGCATCAAGTTGTCCACTTTGGAGCAAAGGCTTTTGTCTGCGACATTTGCAAAACAACCTTTGGCTACAAGTGCAGTTTGAAGCTTCACTTGAAAATTCACAGAGGGCAAAAAGATCACGAGTGCGATTATTGCGGAAGGACATTCATTCAGAAAATTGTGCGGACTCAGCATGTGACGGTTTACAAGGGCCAAATAGATTACAATAGATACATGCCCCGAGGAGGGATGCGACTACGCTACCGGACGACGGGGTGACCTCTTCGCACACATTTGGACCCATTCAAAAGAGCGACGTTTAAAATGTCGGGAGGTCAACTGCGAGTACGCAGCAAGAAGAAAAGACTATTTGAAATCACAGTAACTAACTCACAAGTCAGCCAAGGAAATAACTCGACCCGAGTTTAGTTGTTCAGTTTCCGGTTGTCCGTCTAAAACCTTTAAGAGCGGGAATCTCTTCCAGCATTTGAAAACTCACAAGAGAAATTGACAAAATAGAAAATCCAGTTGGCAAAGCGGCTCAAAAACAAGTAAAGTCGTTTACTTGATTTTCAAAATTCAAAGTATTTAAAACTTTCCATGATAAACGATTATTAGCGATCCATTTAAATCACCAGCTTGATTTTTGACAAATCATCTGGTTTTCTTTCAGCCTTTGTTTACAGCTGAAACATATTTTACTTATCGGGTGGTATTTTCAACCACCCCCAAAACAAATGGTTTCATCCCCAAAACCTTACCCCCAAAACTTTACCCCCAAATCAAATAGTTTCACCCCCAAAAGACTACCCCCAAAATATTATTCCCTACCCCCAAAAAATATTATTTTTACCCCCAAAATTCATTATTTGTTACCCCCAAATCCTTTTATTCCCTACCCCCAAAACAAATGGTTTCACCCCCAAAATTTCACCACCAAAAAAATATTCCTTACCCCCAAAATTAAACTTTTTACCCCCAAATTTAAAATCATTTACCCCCAAATTGTTTATTCCCTACCCCCCAAAATAAATGGTTTCACCCCCAAAAATCACTATCTTACCCCCAAGCACATTTGGCTGTAGAAACAACACACAATGAGTTTAAAAGTAAATTCTCATATTTACTATCATCCTAGACGTGACATAGGACAGAAACAGCTGATTACAAAGTGTAATTTTTGTCCACATTTTCACTTATAAAATTTTCAAAACTTAATCCAATTATTTAAAAACACGCACAAACTCATTTTTCAAATCTTTTGTCCTGCATGCAGATATTTTTAGAACATGGTGTACAACAATTTAGGATTTCTCCGATTTAATCCTAAACCGCATAGACTTTTTTCTTGTGGTTCATTTTCTTGCAAAACACACGTCTTTTTTTTTAATTTCTTTTAAAATTATTGTTGCCGACATCTTAACACAACCTGAAAATAACTTGGCAGTGAACGAATGGAATTTAAATGGTGGGCGGTAGGGTTAAAGATACTGGATTTAACGTGGGCATTTTTGAGCTTACTTAAACTTAAAACAGTCAAGAAAAAATGCTACTGCAATCACCCCTTTGAACAATGGTAAAGAAAATTTAATGTGTTACAATGTTTCAAGGTTTTTGAAGTTTTAGAGTAAAGTTTGTCCTGGGGCTATGCAATGGATCTTGTTTTGATCTGCGCGCCTCCTGACCTTCAATTCTCAATATTGTTTGGTCGGGACCCCATATATACAATATACAATACAACAATACCCTGCGACTTCCGGAACTATCCGAAATCCGGGTATTGCTCGGTTTTGTATGCAGGAAATCCATATAAAACCGCATAAAACCTAGATCTGTGCAGGATATGGGGTAATTGATGACGGCGAATCCGAATATGACGTTTGTTACTCATAACAACGATCCCTTGGCCCACAACCCGGGCATTATTCGGTTTTTTCGGTTTTTTCATGCAAAAGTTTCTTCCACAAATTATAATATTTTTGGAAGTCAATTACTTCAATATAATATTATAATCTCTCGATTCTTTTAGCTCGCTCCCTCTTTAGGTACTCCTGTACCCATGTTTATTTAATTTACTGATACTTTCCAAAAATACGTCGTGAGAGGTCATTAACTATATTTATTTAGAGCTTTTGGAAAAATACTAAAGTTGTGAACTTTTTGCAGAGCAATCTGGTTGCACACAAAGTTTTTTACATTGTAATTGAATTTGTGTGGGACATTTGGCATAAAATATTCCGTTGAAATGTTTTGGTTTTTGTCAGCACATACGACTCTAACAATATAAAGTACGATTTGAGTGGTGTGGTATGAACTGATTCATGACCAAACGAGTACGTTGCCATGGATACTTCAGTCCCTCCCCCATGGATGAAGAAAAAATATTAAAAAAAAAACTGCTACATGTAGGAAGTAACACTGGGGAACAAAGGAACTGAAGACAATAATATTTTTTGCAATTATGCGTGTAAAAAATACGCAGATCCCATGTTGAAGAGGCGTAGCTCATAAACTTGTAAAGTCAGCTGGCAAAAATCATCCATATTTTCTTTGTTTTTGTATGAACAAAGGATATCCCTGGCAAATAAACGAAAATTGTCTTTCCGTCAGAATTAGCCCAAACTCGGTACACAGATCCTTTAGACCACGGGGAACAATGTTTGTGAAGTGACTTAAAAATTGATTGCCCCCTTTAACTTCTGGAGCAAGGAGTACAAGAAATCTTTCAGTTGTTGCCAATAATGCCATCATAAATTCATATTTTCTATCACAATATGTATCTACATGTAAAGCTGGCGCATGCGCGTCGAAAATACATGTAGATACATATTGTGATAGAAAATATTGAATTTATGATGGCATTATTGGCAATAATTGAAAGATTTCTTTTACTCCTTGGTATATAGTATATAGTGTGTACAATTTTACACGTATCGATAGTGATATATTTTGACTTTTGACTGACCTAAACTGTAAACTTAACACTATGAGCTTAAGGCTTTAGACTTGAGACTATTTCTTGCTTTAATGGAATCCGTGATAACACAAGTAGAATTTCATAACACTTTATCTTTTCCTCTTTTTTTCTTTGAATTACGTGAATTTTGTCTGTCTATTGTCAATTGTGAATTCCATTTCAAGTCTATCTATTTGTTGTTGTTTTTTTATTGATAGCACAGTAAGTAGATTAAACTTGTTAGTTGTAAGTTGTAAGACATTATTATTTGAACTGCATAGGTAGACTTTAGACTTCCATTGACCATTGTGAATTTTTATCAACAAAAAATAAATACAATTTAAAAAATGTGATGTAATGTAATGTAATCAAAGTGCGCATGTATTTTCTTATTATTCTTTGAAATAAAGTAAGAGAATTGAGAATCGTATTTGTCTATATGTTTGGATGCGTAAGTGGGCGGGTCAGATCTACGGGATGTTCTTGGACATTTTGATCGTAATTGCGGGAAATCATCTTTTTCTTGTTCCATACATTTCTCTCCGTTTTTTAAGAAGAATTCGAGTACGCGTAGGTGCAGTGTTCAGTGTTCAGTGTGGAGTGTGGAAATTCGTCTAGGGTGTTTATTGAGTTTTGAGTTGAAAGACTGTTTTTTTTGCCTCTGTTGTCATAATAGCTTGTTTCCGTGACTGAATGTATCGTACATTGGAATATCCAATGTATCAGTATTCCTTGGGATTTTAGATTTTAGGGCGAGAAGGAAAAGGAGAAATGGTGTTAGATAGAAACTGATACTTGTATAATGTATTATGTACGTGTGTATGAAGGTGAGATATTAGTGAATATGGAGTATGGAGTATCAGTAGCTGTGAATAAGCACAGAGAGGATTTTCTGATACATTTCTCACTCTCTTGTCTACGTGTAGTTTACAATGGGTATTATAATAATAATAATAATAATGTAATAGTGATGAGGAGGTTCTCTCTCTCTCTCTTTGTCTTTCTCTCTCTCTCTCTCGGTGAAAATGAAGAGTAATTTGGTAAACCCATTTGGTGTAAATACCTCTTTGGTCATCCAAATAGTCAAGTCAGGATGTGTCCACGTAAATTGTTATTTATCCCATAGTCAACATTTGTTGTTCTAATGTTTATTTTATTTTACTCTCTCTCTCTCTCTCTCTCTCTCAACTCTCTTCCTATTTCTCGTTCTCGTTCTGTCGAACAACTAGCTGTCAAAACAGCATTAAGACACTAATTATACATGTTGCGAGTACAGAGTACAGCGTATATTAGACGCTGTCTTGAAACTAGTCAACAACAAAGCATGGTGATGATGATGATTCTCTGGTCTCTGGTCTCTGGTCATTTGTATACAGTATGTTCAATGTTCATACTCATTACTCTGGAGCATATCATCATCATATTATGACTTCTTACAACCGACACTCACTTCAAACTCTAAACTCTAAATATACATTATACATCTATGCATTTCTGTTTCTACCTCATCATTCCACACCACACCAAGCCTAATCAAACCAAGTCAAGCTATTTCATGGGCATTGGGCATACCACTTTGCACGAATGTACCATGCACATTCTACATATCAATATTGTATGTATAATGTATAATACACATGTGTTACGTGTTATGTATTATCTCTGACTCGTATTAGTATTATCATTATCATTATTATTATGTAGCTAAGACGACTACTTGTAGTCATTATACAATGGCAGGTTTTTATTGTACATTAGAACATTGAATATGCACGTGTTTTATGCATTATGCACTAAACACTAAACAAATGAACATGGACAACAAACTAGTACAATGTCATTACATTAGACATTAGACAAACGGACATTGAACATTTATGTTACTCATTTAAATGAATAATTTTTTCTGTATCTAGTTTGTAGTACACAGTTTGATGTACTTTTTGTGCATTTACAATACACACTGTACAGTGTACAGGGTGACACAGAAGCATGTGGCTATTAAAAGGGAAATTCTTTTGAATAGTTTGGAAGCTTTCTTGTGAGAAAACCTGTACATGAAATGTTGATGTAAGTGTTGTTGCTGCTGTTACTGTGTTAATGTTAATGTTAATGGCAAAGGTAATGTTAGAGGATCACATTACATCACATCACACCACAATTGACATTAACACAAATTTGAAAAGGAGTAAAATTGCCGATAATTATAATAACAAATATGATTTTCACGCCGTTGTATGTACGCAGTTTCCTTCCTCTTCTTTTGCTGTTGTCCTTCTGGTTGTTTTTCCTCCATTTTTTTTGCTTTTCCTACTGTTCTCTAGTCTGTGGGGAATTTTGACATTTAATGGTGTATAATTATATGGATAAATGAGAGTGATAGCATTATTATTATTATTACTATTACGAGCACGGAAAGAATACTTTGAAACTTCAACTATCACTATCATCCTCATCAAGAGTGGCTGCTTCTGCTACTCTTCTAATCGCAGTCTTTGTCTGCTCAATGCTCAACAATTTGTGTTATTATTCTTATTGTTCTGCACGCGGGCTCATCCGCATCACAGATTTAAACACAAAACACAAAATACACATTAGTTTAGATTTTTTTTGTTGTTGCTCTGTAATACTTTACATACATTTAACACACATACACATGTGTGTGTTCAATCATTGTCGCGCTATCTCTTTTTTCTTTCTTATTCTTCTCTATTCCGGTATCACTCCACCGCTACATGATACTATAATAAGAAAAACAAATTCAACAAATATCTTTGGGTTTTCCATTGATAAATGGAAATTGGAAATTTCGTGTTTGTTGTGCGTTATGCGTTGTAATTTTGTCTTTTTCGGATTCTCAGATCACGATTAACTACTCCATACTCCAGCTCACAACTCACAGTATAATGTCTACGTAATGTGAATTTAAATATAGAATGTGTGTGTAGTGTGTAAATAATTATGGTGTATTATCGGCCGTTAGTGAAGATTGAAGAATGAATGCCGTCTTATTCATATTGTGCATCATTGGACATAAAGATATCTCATGACTCACAAATATCACGTGTATTGAACACAGTATTGAGTGTATTGTTGTGAACACTGGATACTGGACACTGACGTTGATTTCCTTCGTGTTTTCTCAATGGTCTTAATGTATAATAAATGTATACGAATTACATATGATATGTGATATGAATGGTAGATACATATAATTTTAATGGTGTTCATTTATTTTTGAAATGAAAATGTATAAGTTATCACAAAATGTGCAGTTATCATCTAATGTGCTTTAATAGTGGAATATTTTTACATTCTTTTCAGCAGACAGGCTATGTTAGCGGCTCAACGACATGGAGATGACCATCCGCGCTCAAATAATAATGCTGGAACTTCCCTCGGTAATAATAGTTTGGGTTCAGGACCGTCGGACTCCATGTGTCATGATAATATAGATGATGATGAGCGTGTAGACGTTGTTGGAAATGACCATCGACCTGACTCGGTCTCTCCACCTCCCATCCGACATCGCGGTAAGAATACGTTTTGTTTTTTGTTTTAAGTTTGCTAGATGGTAGTTAAAATTGTAAATTGACATTTGAAATATTTGAATCTATAGATTGAAGATTTAAGTTTGACAAATGTTCAAGTTTTAGCAAAAAGAGATGCGACACATGATTTTTTTTCAAAAGGTTAAAAAATCTAATACGGAATAAAAAGGTAGATGTATATATGGTAGCATACAACATAGATTTATGAACAAAGGATAGAATATGGTTGAAAGGTAACATAGAAATAAGATATGAGGATGAGTTATGTATTATGTAGAATGTAGATACTAGACATAAGCAAAAAGTAGGTGTAACCTATGTGGACACTTGCCTTTTGTCTCTTGCCTGCTGAACATGATGGAGTTTAAGTGGGTTTATACTGTTTTTTACCAGCTAAGCTGTTTGGCTTAGATTGGATTGAGTGAGTGAGTGAGTGAGGGTATGAGTAAAGGCGACGTCGGTTCCCCTGTGTCAACTGAGAAGGGTATTAATGTTTTTACTAAGATTGTTGTTTCGGTGTAAGCTTCGTCTTAGGTCTCAGGTCTTAGATAAGACCAAATCAGAGAATATCAATACCAAGAAAATAGAAGAGGGAAAAGTGAATCTTGTTTTTAGGATCAATTTTTTTTTGTTAGTTTTTATTTTTCTTCAATCTTCAATGCTTTTAACTCTGCCTTTCCCACTTTCCCTCTCTCTCTATTTCTTGATCTCTTTTGCTTTTATTTTGATAATCCCAATTAGAGGTGTGAAGAGGAATCGTCGAGTGGTGTCAATGTCATTGTCAAATACTAGTAACTAGTGCCTAGTGCCTGGTGGTTGTTGATATGAAGAAGGACAAAAATAATGCACACTTTGTGTTCTCTGCCTTGTTCTATCACTTTTTACTTAATGCCATTATCATAACATTTGGTTAATCTTATATACTTCTTACAAAGTTGTATAGTATTTTGTATTTTCAAAGTTGAAATGTTTTGTATGTACTTTTCCTAACTTTTGAAACTTTACAACTTCAATTTAGTGCGCAAAATTGCAAATTGCAAATAAACACACACCTCACATAGTTAAGAGTTAGTAAATAATATTATAAATTGTAATACATAATTGGAGTTGGAGTTGAAGTTGAACAGAAAGAAGTCTTTACCTTATAAATTATAATGTATTGTGTATTGTGTACGCTTGACGTGCATAGGCAAATTACACGGCTAGATTGCACTTTGTTAGTGCAGACTCCAAAATAGAGAATTGAGGATAGAAGATTCAGCTAAGAATATAAGTAGTAGTAAAAGAAAGAAAGGAAGCTTTGATGTTGGGTTGTTGTTGTTGATGTTGCTTGTTCCTTCCTTCATTTTACAAGTTCATCCGTATGTAAGTACACGGCAAATTTGAAGAATGCGTGTAAATGTGTCTTGTTTTCTATACATGTATACATACATCTATTTGGATAGATGGATATAGAGATAGTTGACTGGTTTACCATGGATACTTTTAAACTTGAGTTAGAGTTGTTGCGGTTCTTGTGGATTGGATTGCGCTGGATTGGATCTGTAAACTGTACAGATATATAATATCAAATATGTACATACATACACACATACATACACATGTAAAATGGGGAAAGAGCATTGAAACTCTGAGGATATCTGTTATCTGTCTGCATGTATGTACATTGTACATATGTATGTATGATTGTGTTGTACCAACAACCAACATTGAATGAATTATTCATGTTGTATTCTTATCTAAAAGCGGATTTTTTTTTATCCCTTTTGTGTTGCACCCGAATCAATATCGAGATCGAGAGCGAGAACGGGAGAGAAAGGGAGAAAATAAAGTTGTGGGACACGAGAATCAAATTGTCTATACATGTGATGAGAATATAGAAATAGAATCCACAAAGAGAGCGAGATAGAGATGGAGAGAGAAGGGTGGACTTGTCTCTACTCTCTACTCAAATACAAAGTACAGATGTAGATGTAGATATAGAATTAGATCTATACTCTATTACTCTATATGTATATAATATAGTGTTATCGTTGACTGTTGTGGGATATAATAAATAAATATCCCTGTTAAGGGACTCAGTTAGTATATTATTCTAGAAATTTTTTATGTACACAACAGACATTTCGAGGCAACAGAGACAAAAGGTCAAGGGGGTACGAATGATGGTGATACATGATACATGATACATGATATATAACATATAACATATGTACAATGTACAGGGTAATATGGATGTACAATGTACATTGTACATATAACAGTCGGACAGTTTTGTAGTAGTAGTTAAACCTGGATTGTATTTGTGGGGGAGAAGTTGAACGAAAAAATGGATTGGATTTTGTAAAAGAAAAAAAAGAATAGAGAAATAATAAAAGATGATGAGTTTAATATACTTGATAATTTTTTATTTTATGTTGAATTACAGATGATTTATCGGGACGAGGAAGAGACGATAGTGACCGAGATATCAGTGACAGTGGTTCGGAGAGTGGAGGGGCATTTCGTCCGTCTGTACGCGACCTAGATCATCCTAGTCCAAATATTTCCCTAGGTCCTCCACTTCAACCTCCAATGTTACCCTATCTCTATCCTCCTAATTTGTATCATGGAGTCTCAGCAATGTCTCCATTGGGTCATCCAAATCCAAATCCTTTATCGTTATTTGGTCCAGGGGCTCAACACGCATCCGCTGCCTCACTCCCACCGTCACTTCTTTTCAATCACTTGCTTCAACATCAACTCCTTCATGGTTATCCTCTGGGGCCACCTGTCTCTTTAGCCTCATCCTTGGGCCCTGGTAATAATAATAATAATAATCATAATAATAATAACAATAATAATAATAGCAATGCTACCTTGATTACAAATACTACAAATAGTGGTAGTAGGAGTAGTAGTGGTATTACTACTACTTCAAATAATTCTACTCCTCCTCATCCTCCTCACATTGCTTCTTCTTCTAATAGTAATAATAATAATAATTGTTCTCCTTCTCCTCTCACTTTGCAAGAGTATCATCAGAGAAGTAAAGAAGTATCCTTTTTATTGCAGCTTTACTCTCGGAACGTCTAAAACTGTCAAATCATCGGTTTCTACCGTATCCGCTCATCCCACCAGCAACCGCTAGCTCTAGCTCAACCTCATCTCTCAGCTCCACATCGACCAGTGTGCTGGGGGGTGGAAGCCTCTCCGCATTTGAGACAGTCACCCCCTCGTCAGGTCATTTAAGTCCCAATAATAATACTAATAGTAATAATAATAATAGTCTAAGTAATAGTAGTAGTAGTAAACAATCACACTCACCAACTACCAACAGCACCAGACTACCACCAACACCATTATCACGACCACCTTCAACCTCCCCATCTGTGGCAGCTCCTATAGAACCTTCATCGATTTTAGGAGGAGGAGTAGGGGTAGGTGGTTCTGTGTCATTGTCAACTCATCCGCATCGTATTCCTCTCTTGTGCTTGTCCGGTCATCCGTCGTCGCAATCACAACAACAAAATTCATCTCAATCCCCCATCGCAGTACAACAACCACAACATCCTTCCGAGTTAAAATCAATTGAGAAAATGGTTAATGGTTTAGACATTAAACCTGAAATGGTGAAACATGAAGTGGTTGACAAGTGATTTAAACTCTTTGATGAGTGATAAGAGGAAAAAACTATTAATTATTATTATATTATTACAACTACTACTACTACTATTATTATGAACATAATATTCAAAATATTATTATTATTATTATTCCTATATAGTGCTAGGATTCCTAATTCCTAATAAGTTGTAACGTGAACAAGTATACATAAAAAAACAACTCAAAATAATAATAGTAATAATAATAATAATGATGCTTATTATTGTGTGTTGAATGAATAAAAAGCATTAAAAATTATACAAAACTACAAGCATTCGTCACTTAAAAGGAAACAAACATGTGAAAACAAAATATAATAAAAAACTGCAAAAGTTACAAAAAATGATAATATTATAATAAAATATGCGTGCATAACCAAAACCCAACACACATGAAGATGAGAGAAAGAGAAAAGTGAAAAATTACCTACTCTACTATCTACTATCTACAACTACAAAACCTACCTACAGTAAAATAAAGTAAATACGATATTATTATTCTTACTATAGATTATTATGTAAACATATTTAATTAATTTAAGGAGTATATTTAGTGTGTAAGTTTTAGGTAAATTAGTTTATACAATACAAATTAGTTATTATTACATAGATATTAGATACTAGATACAAATTGAGAATATAATATGTGAAGAAAAAAAATTAGAAAAATATAAAAGCCATCGTCAAGTTGGTTTTGGTACATCTTGTATACCAAAGACATTTCCTCTATTCTCCTTTAAACTGTACAACTATATTTCCTATACCTGTTACATGTGTATGTTTTCATTTTCAAACCGTGGTAAAAATATACACAATACTACTACTATACTCAACTCTTTTAATATTATTTGTTATTTATTACAGTAGATGCATATAGCAAGGAAGAGAAATGATTAGAAATCAACAAATAATGCTTTGAACAGTATCATCGTCAATTGTCAATTGTAGATTGTAGTGGACATTTAACTATTGATGAGTTTTAGTTAACACGCATTTAGAATTTCCAATCTAGACTCTAGAATCTAGAATCGATATGACGGTATCATAGACAAACTACCAGTGGATAGATACTATAATAATATGATATCACTCATTGTATAGTAAACTGTAGTATAATATATTCGTTATTCGTTATTCTTTCTAGTTGTTTTACTCCTATTTAAATGTGTCTATATTTTTCTATAGACAAGGTACTTCCCCACTCTATATTTTTTTCCTCCAGTAGCTTTCTCCTTTTCCCCTCTCTTCCCAAAATCAATCCAATCCAATCATCACCAACATCATCATCATCATCTTCCCGGTTAACTCTATAATATATAATATATAATACTCTTCACACTGTAAAGTTTACCATGTGTGAGTTAACTCATTTATATATACAATATACAATACACAATATATACATCGCTGTTTATTCTGTTTGTTGTTTTTCTTTTGTCTCCAAGTGAATCTCCATTCTTGCCATTATCATTATTTATATAATATTATAATTATACAGTTTATAGTTGGCATTAATAATTAACATTAATGTTATTTCTTATTATTTATTTACTATGCAGTATGCACTATGCATAGAGAAAATCAAAATATTCCTTTTGACTTTTGACTTTTGGCCCTTTTGTGTGAGCATTGGGCATAGGGCATAGGGAATACAATACTGCTAATTGATAATTATTATTTACCACAAAACAAAAATATTAATGATCTTTTATGCGTAATTACTATACATGTATATTATATTAGTCGGTTGCCTTTGATGGGTGAAAAGTGAAAAGTGTGGTCAGTCTAACTTTAAATAACAAGTACGAATACGAATTTAAAAATAGTTATGTAGATCAAAATTTTAGGAAAGGAGGAAGAAGAATGAAGGGAGGAGAAGGAGAAAGAGAAACAAAAACCAGAATACAGAAGAATGTATGTGACTAAGTCAAAAACATAAAATATATTATAAAAAAGTTCTCAAGGGGAATGTGAACGACACATTCTCAATATTTAATAATTAATAATATAATGAATACATTATGTTTTATGCATATATAGTAACTAACTAAACTATATAATATGATAATATTATAATATTATGCAATATGAATATAAATATTATACCTTAACTACTATACTACTAGTATATTACTATTATTATTATTAGTATTACGATAACTATTACTAAGATTACGATTAGTGTATGTATGTACATTTACCATAACATATAATATAACATATTACAAACCATGTGTATATAATATATCTGATACATTATACATACTACATTACTACATACGATTACCAATTGTGAAAAGGTAATAATAATAATATACAAACAAAAACAATGTGTTATGGTATAGAAAACTAAGTACACATACATATACATACACACAAACATAAATACATACATAATACAAAAAAGGTTCCCTTTGGGCCATCTTTGTGTGAAAATATATAAAGAAATGGGCAATCAACACGAAATAAAAATACATGTTTCTTTTTGCAGTCGAAAAAAAAACAACAAAGTATTTAATAATGATACTACAAAGAATGAGTCAATGAATGAATTGCATATTGCATGAACGGAACAAAACATAAAGTATAAAAACATGTAATAATGGCTGGGTTTTTTGACGCACCTCGAAAACTGTCATTTTATCCATATTTATTTCTGTTTGCTCGTTCATTCGTTTATTTGTTTGTTTGTTTGGCTCGTTTTGTGTTTTATCCAAGCATCCAAAATCAAAACAAGCATCAAGCATAAAAGCACACCATAATTTTACTATATTTTGTATTTCGTATAACATTTCCAGGTACATGCATAGATAATATATGTAGATTCATCAGAGCATCAAGTATTGGAAATTGGAAATTTAGAAAAGGAAGTGATTTCGATATTCCAGTTATTTTTCTTGTAGATTGTAGATCTATTTCATATTTGCTTAGAGCTATACATACGGGTGTTGCGTATTGTGTATTGTGCAATGTAAAATATCATATTATGCTTTAAACATGGATAATGGGTAATTAGATGAAGAGGCATTGCATATCATACATCATCTATTTGTACTGTTCATGTGCCTAAGACATGTAAATATTATTCTAACTGTAGTTTTTACAATGGACAATGGACTACATAAATGGTTATTATTATTATTATACGTTAAACCTACACCGTACACTACACGGTTCAGCTCATAAAGTGTAAAGTAAAGGCGTCATTTTCACAAGTAGAGTGAAAGAATGAGAAGGAGAGAAGTGTAAACAAAACAAAGAGCTCGCACATCGCACATGAACTTAAAACGTACCTTCATAAACACATTCATGTGTACAATGTACACAGTAATCCACAATCCAGAGCGCCAGGTAAATCGTTTATCGTTCCAAGTGTTTAATAATAATGTACGATGGAAGCGAGAGAAAATAACAAGTAACCAGCGAGCGCACAAGAGAGGAAGAAAAGTAACTAGGTAAAACGAGGATGGAAAATGGAAAACAAAAGAAAGAGTAAAAGGGTTTTGAGCTTTGAGTTTTTAGCTGGTGTTGTTCTTGTTCTTGTTGTTATATTGAAGAAAATTGTTGGCTCGCCAAGTTTCAAGTTCCAAGTTGCTCCTGCTGCTGTTTATCTGCGTATCTGCGTGCGTTTGTCTCATAGATGAAGTCAAGTCTCAAGTCAAGTAGAAGGAAGAAAGGAAGGCGAGTAAAGAGTTTGCCAGCCGTTAAATCGACGCCTACATTGCCTCCTTTTCACTGCGGCCGTTCGTTCTTCTCCGTTATTTGTTATTTCTCTTTTAGCACTAGAGAATAATATAGAATTCTTCCATGATGACGACACTCTATACTATACACACAGTAGTATATACTTAGTCCACTGTTATTTTACTGGCAAGTGGAAATAGTAACAGAGTAGACGTAGGAGAGAAGCAGTAGTAGTAATGAGTAGACGCCTCTCTTGCGATATTTCTGCGTGTTTGTATTTTGTGTGTAATTTAGGCCTACATGAGAATTTATTGAAGTTAGAACTTGGAATTGTCTGGTTTCTTATCCTAATCCTAGTAATGGCAAATGGCAAACACCATTCTTTTTAATTGGTGTAAGACGATATAGGATAATACACGATACAGAAGAAAGTGAATCACGCCATCAGTTCCCAATTTTGTACACATAACTTTAATAACAAACAAGTAGGAAACAAATACTTGAGAACTCCAGTTTTTGAACAACTTTCTTTAACCTTTATTTTCTCTATTTTACATTATTATTTACATGAAAGTCTTGTCTTATACATTGGTTTGCCATCGGAACACCGGAAACGTCTTCATAACATGGTCTCTTTTGGTTACTTCATGTTTCCATTCTTCATATATAAAAGCAAGAGAAAACTGAACGCTGAATGGCGGATGGCGGTAGCACCACAAGTCAAAAGTCCATTAAACATCTAAAATCTAAACATCTAAACATCCAATTGAATACAGATACAATTGTAGAGTGGATGGAGAACCGTGAAAAATAACTTTTCATCTTTAATTATGTTTGTTTTTGACACGGTCATAAGCTAATATTTCATAGCTCATTAGACATTGGTTTTTTTACACAGTTCTCTTTTAAAGGGGTGAACCCTCCATTTATTCTTGTGTATGATGTATGATGTATGACGTAAATAGTAATATGATGCTGTAGCACTATAGCTTGGACACATGCAATATGTAATGTGAAGAGAGAGAGAAAGAGAGAGAGAGAGGTTTGATGATGTAATATACGTATATGTTTCCCTTGTAATAAATATAGACACGCATGAAGACGCCAACTTTATCAGGTAAAGTTTACTCACTCATTTACACGTCTTCTTTCTTTCTTTCTTTATCTGGCTCTGGCTCTGGCTCAGCCACTCAGTCACTCATTCGGTTTCAATTTCTCTAACAGATGGTAAACGGTCATGAGCAGAAGGAATGGAAGAAAAAGAGTATCAAATAAAAAGGGTCTATAAAATAATATAATGTGATACACAATACACAATACACGCATAGGGACAATCAACAGTCAGGAGTGAGGATTGAGCTATTGCCTTTGAAAGTTGCAAGATTCATAGAATTTTTCCCTGACTTTGTATTTTGTATTTTTTATGTAACATGTACAACATATAATATAGAGTAAAAAAGACGGATCCTCATCCATTAAATGTATCCACAATAGACAATGTACCATGTACCATATAAAATCCACCGCATTATACATTATACACACGGACTTCAGGCTGAAGGAACTTGGTCAATAAGTTGAGCTGATGTGACGTAATATGTGTGTACACAAGGCTAATAATGTTCTTCCTCCTTTTTTCACCTTCATCAACTAGTAAAACGTAAAATGTACAATGTACACTGTACAAGATACAACATATGGATAATTAGAACATCACTTGTCTTTGCACCTTGACTTGGTAAAGAATGAAAAATCTTGTCTGTTGTTCCCATTAAATCATCTAATTCCTAATTCTAGAGTCTAGATTCTAGATTCTAGGGTTGCATAATACATCATACTTGATACTTCAACATAGAAAAGATGATTTCTGTTGGTACCAGGAAAACAAAAGAAAGGCTCATGTACAATGTACAGTGTCCCGTGTGGAGTGTAGAGTGTAGAGTACAGCGTGTTGTTTTTGTGGTAAACGATAAGAGGAAAAACAAGGAAAAGTGTCGTACAGAAGCCGCATTGCTGGTTGTTCTTTCTTTCTCTTCCTTGTGCGAGTATGTGGAGTGTGGAGGTCGCTTCTGGTTCTGGTTCTAGTTCTTTTCCTTTTTCTTGTTCTTATTCTTATTCTTTTTCTTGTGTACAAATGTAAATGTGTGTAGGTTGTAGGTTGTGTGTTGTATGTTGTGAGTGAGTGAGAGGACTATCACAATGCCTGAGAATAGTAGCACTAGAGAGTGGAGAGTATGGAGTAGAGAGTGCGAGAAAGAGCCACACGACTTCTTTATCTAAGCAGATCGATGGTGAGGAGAAGCGAGCAAGCGAGAGAGTGAGTGAGTGAGTGAGGGAAAAGGAAGCGAGAATGTAGAGTGTAGAATGTAGAGAAAAAGTCCAAAAATATGTTTCTCTTAGTAGTCTGTAAGTCCTTTCGGTCCTATTCTGCTCTATTCTATTTTCCATTCTGATATGCTATATTCTCTTCTCTGTGTTCGGTTCGGTTCTATTCTGTTTTGCTGGGGTCCATACCAATTCCGTACTCCATACCGGGGAAGTGGAATCGAGTGTGCGCTTGTGTAATCGATATGACCAAAAATGTTTCGACGGGTTAGCCAGGAAACGACCAACGAGTAGTTGCTAGTTGTACAAGTAGTCAGTAGTCACTAGTCAGCTTACGTATTATACCTACAAGTAGATATTTCACTCTCACATTGGTCTGGTCTACAGTCTAGATGCACAACTTGTACGTTTACCAGCATTTATGCATGTATGGAGTATCGAGTATGGGGAAACGGACGTGTGCCAAACGGAATTCAGCCGTAGCCAAATATAAAATAAAATACAATTCAATTCAATCCGGTGCAGAGCACTGGCTTTTAATCCTATATCATTTGTTCTAAATCTACAAAATGGACTATGGACAATGGGTATGGACAAGGCATGATCAAATGATCACTCATCACAGTTTAAGACCCGCTGAACAATATTTTATATCTATTAACTCAGTTGACAGTTGCTTAGTTGTAATAATAGTAGTACCTATGTTGTAATATGATGCACATTTATTTTCTCCATACAAATTTTTTACCAATCCGTTATTCTAAAAACTTTCCTTTTGCCATGTACATTGAAACTTTAAAATGTAATATAGTGTACTGTCTACAGATCATAGATTGCAAGCAATTTAAAAATGTATCCGTAGTCTCAGGTCTCGGCATTCTGTGCAATAAAAAAATCAAAGCTGAAAATATCTAAAATTCTAAAATCCAAATTCCACAGAAAAAATACATAAAGAGGAAAGACAAAGCTGTTGACTGTGTATGGTTTTGTGTAATGATAATAAATTGGACCCCGTGCTGTTGTGTTGTAGTCGGTTTCTGTAGTCGTGTTTTGTTGGTTTGTACTTTGTACTTTGTACTTGATACTTTGTACAACGATCTTATCAAAAGTGTTGAATTCTTTTGAATAGTTTTCCGAGGATTCAAATGTTCAAATGACCACAAACAATTTTGATTCTCTCCGTTTCTCAGCTCTTGCATTTCATTTTCATTTGTTTTGTTTTGTGTTGTGTTGTGTTGTCTTGTCTGTCTCACCAAAAATGATGAGACCAGTAGTAGTAGTAGTAGTAGTGGTAGTAGAGGAAAAGTGGAAATAAAAGTAGTCAGACATTTGGATTTAGATTCAGATTCAGATGCAGTATTGGTAAATCATACGGTTTACAGTTGTACAAAGAGCATTAGGTACATGTGTACGACTTGATTTTTATCTCAAAGTATTTACGTTCTACGCTCTACACTCTACGCTCAAATATCTGTATGTACAATTTACAACGTACAACTTTCATCCTACGTGTGTATCCATGTGGACAGCAATCTCCAAACTCCAAACTGTAAACTCAAACACTATCCTCAATCCTCATCCTATTAGCCCTATATTATACGAGGATCCATATCAAATCCATGTAAACACAGTATTATCCTACATAGAAAATTACACAGTATATCTGTACACTGCTCAGTGTACAGATGCAAGGGAGAAAATAGGGTCACACTTTGTAAATACATGTTACATGTATACACAAAATAGAAATACCCACAGAAAATCAGAAATCAGTGAGTGGGTTTAAAATAGGGTGTTGTATTTGTATTTCTTGTTTGTTGTTGGGTTCTCTTCAAATCTATTCTAGATTCTAGATTCTAGAAATTCCCTGCTCCACTGTACACTGTGTATTGTATTGTCTGTGATGAGCATTTCCCTCTCCAGTCTCAAGTCTAAAGACTCTAGACTCTAGACTTAAGAAACAAACAAATGAGAGACTTTTTTATCCCTATGAAAGATCTTCTTCTTGGTCTTCTTCTTCTTCTTCTTTCTGGTGTCTATCCGTACACTGTATTTTGTACATGCGTAAATGTGGAATGTGAACATTAAGGATTTCTATTACTCGCCTTCAGCTGTGAGAACTAAAAGAGCCGGATGATATCTCAACATCATATTCTATGGTATGTGTACAATGTACAGTGTACACAGTAATAAAAGGGACAGAAAAGAGGATACTGACAAGAGTGAACTGAATTGAAAGAGGGATTCTATGTAACATGTAATGCGTAATAGAAAGAACGGAGGGATTTGATATCCGCACAAGATATTCGCTCATATTCATTGAGCATTGAGCATTGAGCTCGCTGGTTATGGTTAGTTGGAACTTGGAAGTTGGTAGTTGGTATTTGGTGGCTTGGATGAGGATTGGATTGTTGTTGGAAAGGAAAGGAGGAAGCTGAAAGTGGAAGTGGATGGTGATACGGAGATCAAGTGAGATTAGATGAATCTGCAGAGCCGCCAAGAAGACAAGTGTAGCGTCAAACTCAGCCTGAATCCAAATACTCACCGCAAAATCCAGTTGCTGGAAAAATCTCATTCATTCACTCACTCTTCCAGTCAGTCAGTCTTCCAGTCTTCTTCCTCTCTTTTTTTCTTCTCCAGTCTCCAGTAACTAAAAACTCCAAAGCGGAGAAAAAAGACAAATGAATTAGTCAACCACTGAGACAAGTTGATCTTATTCGGATGTATTATGTCTGTATATTGTGTGGTCTGTAAATAGTAAATTGCATGTAGAATCTAGAGCGTAGAATCTAGAATCTAGAATCTAGAATCTACTCTACACGTATCATAACGTATCGCCCTCATTTTTTTCTCCCTACTCCCACTTGTGTTTTATGTAGGCCATTAGACATTGTATTTTTTCCCTTAAAAATGGGTGTGTAAAACTTTCACTGTTATTCAGAGTTCAAAATCTACTGTTTTTGCTTGATTTTGCTCAACAAAATTAAAGTTTGTTATTAGGGAATTTTAGCTAAAATTTTAATTTTATCAGTCTAATCTTGATTTTCAACTGCTTCAATTCCTATACCCAATACCCAGTATCAAGTACCACAGACTCCAGTGTACCTTGTTAATGTCCATCACTGGGAATTACTTGCGTATGGTGTACTTTGTACCAAGGCAGTGTAATTATGCATGTGATGTGTGATCCATTTCAACTTGTTTATTTTTTGTTCCTAGTTCCTAGGCAAATAACAAACAACAAACAACATAGTTTTCTACCGTTAACACAGATATGTAGATAATAAGTAGCCGTTGAGTAATTAGACTAGCCTGCCCATCTTTCCTTCCAAAAAACTAAATATTCCTTCTCTCCTCATCAGTTTCGTCTCGATTCTGGACTCTCGACTCTCAACTCTCGGGTTTTTCGACAGTATATTATGAGGTAGACATTAGACATGATCTGGAATCCAGTACCCAAAATCCAGCATCAAGAATCTAGACTCTAGACTGTAGATTGTGTAGATTGACTGGAGACGCGAGACCTCACTCCTAGAGAATGATTTGAAAAGCTCATCTAGTTTACATTTCTCACTTGGTCGTGTGTATCTGTCTGGATTTTCACCATCCGTCCATCTACTACTATTATTATTATTATTATTATCATAATCATCATTATCATGCGAGAATATGACAGCCTTCCCATTTTTCAGTATGTGGCCAACACAACCTCATTCTCAATTTTGATTTTGAACAAAATCAAACAATATAACATGTAACATTATTAAATATATAAATACAACATACAACTATAGACTATAGACTTGGCTTGTGGATTGCATTACGTAATTCCCTCTTTATTATTCTTCATTCTTTATACTTTGAAATTTGAAATTCAACGAATATAAGAAAATACAAAATACCTTTAAGAACTAAGAAAAAGGAACCCCAAAAATACCCCAGAAATTGAGAGTTAATGAAGGGTTCACACCATGACAGGCTAAATTTTCTCATCAAGGCGGGTAGAACCTGCCATCTCAGAATCAGGCCTTTTTAGCTCTCCCAACTAGACCTTCCAACTTTTTAACTAAGGGAAACCCAACAAGACACTACAGAGAGTAGATACTAGATACTAGATACTAGACAAATTTAAAGCCCAGATTGAAAAATACAAAATACAAGGTCCAGTCCGACTCCACTGTTCAAAGTCCATAGTCCAGACTCAAGACTCGAGAGTCGAGAGTCAAGAGTCAAGAGTCAAGATTCTACAGACTACAGGCTAAACAACAAATACAATACACACAGCAGACCCCCATCGAAGATGATGAAGGAGAATGAGAAGAAGAGGCTACCTTTCGCGTAATTGACTTGCTGAAGTCTTTTTTACACCTTCCATCTTCTATCTTCCATCATCTTTGAATTTTTGAATTTTTGAATTTGTAGCAAACCCACGCACCTTTTCACAATAAACAATATACAGGAGTAAAAACTTGTGCATTGTAAATTGTAAACTGTAAAGTGCTAACTTTTCTTTGGTTTTCAAGTATGTGCTCATCTTAAATATGAAAATTATTATTGCATTCTTGTGCTACAAACTATTTTATACCTTTAGTATTCAGCCTGTGATAAGAATGCAGAGTGTAGAGTGTAGAGAAAAGAGGAGGCGAGATCTCTTTGGAAGAGAGGCCTTTGACTCCTTTTTTAATTTTTTTGAGAGTGTCACTTGATTGATGTGAAGGATTAGCGAGAAAAAGGATACACTCTACAGTCTACACACTACATATTATTATCGTACCTTTTATTTATACAATATAGCTGCATTCATACAGTCATACAGTAGTATTGACTATGTACCTACCTACGAATGGATGGATGTTTGCCTGGTGGGAAGTCTAATTACCTTGTGAGTTTCAATTGGAGCGATTATTTCGAGAAGATAGATAGAGCGACATATAAGGCGTCACAAAGGAAATGTAGCGGAGAGACGCGATAAAAAGTGAGTGACTGAGTGAGTGAGCGAGTGAGTAAATAAGTATGTAAGCAACCAGCGGCTTCAGATAGACCAAAAGACTGAAAGAGAAAGAAAAGAGACTGAAGAACAAGTCTCAAGACTCAAGAACTCAAGAGTCCATCATCCACAATCCAGAATTCTCGTCCTCTGTGTATTTTGTATGACTACTGAAACTCTAGATTCTAGATTCTAGTTTCTACTTTGTATTATGTATTTTACATATGCAGTATATAGTTGTTGCTGTTTTGTTACTGACTGTTGATGTTGTTTCCAGAGGCGGCTCTCTATTCTCTATTCACCATTCTCACTAGTTTCTAGTTTCTAGTTTGTGAAGGCGATGTGAGGACTTGATCTCCTCAAGAGATACTACTGCAAAACTCAAGACTCGAGACTCAAAACTCCAAACTCTCCCATCCATCAAATGTGTCGCTGACTTCTTTGACAACATGTCTCTTCTTCACACACACGGGAAAAGACCGAAAGGGAAACGAAAAAAAAAACAGCTCAACTCAACTCAGTTCAATCTTCATTTCATATACAATATACAATATACATAACCATTCCAAATAATTGCTGTAAAGGCAGTGCCACTTTCTTTGACTACCGCTGCCAATGTCCAGCCATACCCCATTGTTTCAATGACTCGACAGTCTCCTTCCAACTTCCAACTACCAAACTCTCTTTCTGCTAAACCAACCAACCAAAAAAACTTACCTGTAAACTCTGCATCTCATTTGGATTGTTGGATTTGGGGTTTTCGTCCCTCACTCTCTTTCTCTCTTTTTCTCTTTCTGTTCTTGTCTAGGAAAACTCATGATGAGAACGCGTCTTCGTCTTCCTCTTTTCCTTATCTCAACATATCATATTATGTATACAGTATACATATAGATTTTTCTCCTTCCTTCAAAAAATCATCTGTATCTTGAAGCTTGAAAGTTGAAGTAGAAATAATAATACTGTTTCTTTTTTTCGTCGCTGCAGTTTTTTCTCTTGAAAATTCTGCATAGAGTTTTGATTATTGTTACAATATCCCTTTGGCCAGACTAGACCAGACTAGACCAAAGCAGACTAGAGATCAGACCATAATAGACAACAGACCATTGACCATTCTTTCACGCCAAGGAACAAGAAAGAGAGATTGGGAGTTTTTTCCATCATATTTTGTATTATTGGTTTTAGAGGAAATAAAAAAAATATGTACAGCATTTCTACTTGCTTTTTTACTGATTTCAGACTTGAGATTTCAAATGCAGACGAAAAGAGAACAAGAGACGATGCACATGTGGAAATTCTCATTAAAAATCAAATAAATTGGAAAACCACCTACACACTAAACACGATGACTACAACCATGATTACGACGGTGCTATGTTATGTTATGTTATGGTTAGAGGTGACTATAATAATAATTGTTTGTTTTCCCACCGGGGAAATCCAAACCAAATCCAATGCGGTGGAGTACTGTTTAAGTTTTAGTGTGCTGCATTTCCGTGCTTTTCCTTTTGAGTTTTGAGTCTTGAGTCTTGAGTTTTGAGTATCTTGTCCTAAATTAATTGAGCAGAAAAAAGTACAAGGTAGACACTAGACACTAGAGACTAGACCCTGGACATGCATAACTAATAACCAGAATAGGTTACATCTGTGAAACTGAGAGGGCTAATGAATTTAATAAATATCTTGTATTACGTATTATGTACCTGAAAACAAAAACTGATGCGTAAAATATATTATTATGTACTTTAGGTACTAAACATTGTACTGTGTACATTAAAGTGACGTCACACACGAGGAGAGTTACGAGTTTCATATGCTGTACGGTACAAATGGAAGGTGTATGTATGCAAGTGAACTGATGATGAATGATGATGCCATAAGTGGTGAGGAATGAATCCGTGTCTAAATATTGTCTGATGCATAAATCATACGGGAGAAGGAAGGCCGAAGGAATTGGTTTGGTTTGGTTTGGATACAAGAGTCAGCCAACGAACCAGCCAGTCAAGGGATTCATCTTCTTCTATGTTAAATTTTTGACCAAGTCTGAGTTTTGAGTCCCTCCTAATTATTATTGTAGGAAGGGCCGTGAGGAAGAGGAGACGAAAAAGTAGTAGAGGAATTCATCAGAGGAGGAAACGTCTGTAACATTTTACCAGACCAGACGTAAGAGAAATATATGTGTGTGGTGTGGTGTGGGGCATTTACACTTGACTTTTGAGTTTTGGATTTTGAATTTTGAATTTTTGAAGCTATTCAAAGAATGTGAATATAAACTTTCCACACTGTACACTGTACACTCTACATAACTGTAGGTCAGATTTGGAATATAGTCATAGCTGACAGGCAGGAAATTTCTTAAAGGGAAGGGAATGGAAAGTAAAAAAGTAAAGGTGAGTCAGGGTTTTATTGCCGCCAACCAACAACCAAAAAACATGTACAAAATACATACAAGTTCAAGTGAAACCTAACGTCTTGAGTCTTGAGTCTTGAGAGCTGCCGCTGCCGCCACTTTTGCCGCCGACAACAAATTTCAATATTAATATTTCTTTTCTTATTGTTCAAGAATACGAGAGAAGAGAGAAGACAGAGACCACCCTTTGTAGCATACCCCATCGTGGTGTGGCCTTGCCATGTTGTGTGTTATTTTCAATGGAAAATTCTCCGTGTGCCTTGTGCATATTGTAGACATGAAATGAGTGGAGTGGTTAGTGTTTATGTGGACAGTACATATTGCATATGTCTTGTAAGTTGTAAGGAAAGAATATTATTATTTTGTACATCTAGTATCTAGTGTCTGGGTAATGAATATTATTGCTTGTTAATAGTCCTTGTTACTTTACTATTTATTGGTAGTGATCTCATCATATTTCAAATGTTAATTGCCCAACCTCCTCTCCTCCTCCTCCCTCTCATCTCCTCTCTTCAAATCTCAAATCACAGGGATTTTTATGTATTATGAATTTATGAATTATTGGGAAGAAAGTCGCCACGTTGACTTGAGACGAGATTTGAGATTTTATTAACTTGGTCTCCTCCACCTTTACCTCTAATCTCTAATACCACTTTGTGGATTTATTGATTTTATCTGTTTTTACAAATGAGCACAGTAATATCAACATCAATAACAATATCTTGTATTGTCATTATTGTCATTATTATTATTATTATTATTATTATTATTATTATCCTCTTTCTTTTGACCTCTGAGCTTAATTATGAATTCTTACATTCTCATTACACCATTCAGCATTTTCCAGAAAATGTAGTACAGGAAAAATGTAGTACAGGAAAAATCATAATCACACTTATTTATTTATATTGACGATGGACGATGGGCTATTGATGAGAAACACATTCATTTTACATAGTCTGTAGAATTTTATATGTAGGAGGACATACAAATGACGATAGAATATAGAATCATTTCTTTGCCACTTTTTTCATCATCTTGTTGAAGCTCTGCTCTCAGTAGGAACAATCTCCAATCTACAAATCTTTTCAATTTCACTCTTTGCTCTCTTTTCTCTGTCTTCTTGTTTCTCTTTCCCTTTTGTACGTTCCATTTCATTGGGTGTTTGATTCAGCAGTACAATGTGTCTTGGACAGATGTAACAAAAGGAAAATGCGGGAGATGGGTCAACTAACCATGTACGTATATAACATTTACATTTATGTGTAGGATTTTGTCAATGTTCCAAGTGTATGCACAATACGCACACTCAGTAGTCAATGCTCGATAGTCAATAGTCAATAGTCAATGTTCTGCAAGAAAAAAGACAAACACGGTGACGAAGAAATATGACGATGAGGGTTTTTTTCAAAAGAAACTGGCAATTTTTCTGTGGATGGCGGTCGTGTGTGGCGTTGCGTTTAGTATGGTTTGGTTTGGTTTGGTTTGGTGTTGGTTTGCTGGGTGCTGGGTGGGATGTTTTTGGTGATGATTGTGAATCAAATCACACACCGAAACAGACCAAAAGACCAGAAGACCAGAAAAGAGAAACGAGAAATGAGGAAATGCGAGAAAGAAAGGACAGAGAAAGCATTATCCATTAGCCAACATGTACGAGCTACGAGGCACAATACTCCAAACTCCAAACACATGCTCGTTTTTTTTCCAAAAGAAAAGAAGAAAAGAGAGGACAAGACAAGACAGCACAGATCTTTTCAATAGGAGCATTAAAAAGGAAGAGGGAAGAGGGAAGAGGGGTGGTGGTGCTGGTGGTGGACACTTTTTAAAACGAGCTAGAAGATTCTCTCGGTTCTATTCTATCCAGTTTGCTGTTGTGTCCTGTTCCGTTATGTTCTGGTCATGATTCGGAAAATAAAAGAGATTCGCTATTTGCTACTTACTGATGATGAAAAAAGGCATCAAGGAGAAAATATCTTTGTGTGGAAGATAGGGAGAAAATATCCAAGAAATAAGAGCATCTACTTCCGATCTGTTCATTCTTCATATATTTATGTACTTTTGTAATTTGTCAATGACTACAGACTACACACACTACATACACTACACATTACACATTCAATTCTTCTTGTACAATAAATACGAGATGCAGGAAATGAAAAATTACATTTACATGGACAAAAACTGTTTTTATAATGTGCACTGTGCACCATGAACCATGAGGTATGGAGCACAAAATACCCAAGTTTATGTTGCCAATGGTGATATGACATGACTTATTATGTACGACAAATATAAGCTCTTCTTCCAATTTCCAATGCAACTTTCAATACTGGTTTTTCTCCTTCCTTTTTATTTTACTACTTGTTCGCAGTAAGAGTAAGAGTAAGCCAAGGAACAACAACAAACGCCTACGCTCACATAATTATGTACAACTCTGTTTGCAATTCTGTGAAAAGTAACAGGCGTGTATACAATAAATTTAGATTATTTCGTCTTCATTCAAATTTTTGATACCGTAAAATTTGGGTGACGACGAAAAAAAAGTAAGTAATAAAATGTCATAATTTGTAATCGTTGAAATTTTTTTACAGTGGTGGACATTGGTTTTTGGATTCCTTTTCTATTCGCCATAAAAATCAATTGACAATTGACGATCACCAGTCCAGTGGAGAGTCGAGAGTCAAGAACAGCGTTTTCTCCGAGACTTGAGGATCGAGAGTCGAGAGTCGAGAGTGAAGAGGGAGTAGAGAAAAGGGACAATAAATCAGCTGGAAACTGGAAACACTCTCATTTCTGTTTGCCTACCCACATGAACAAAAACACATGTAGTCACTATTGTTTTATTGCGATGGATTTGGATTTTTTTGTTTGTTTGTTTGTCTGATTGTCGCTGTCCTTGTCGTTGTCGTTTGCTTGTTCCCTCAGTTGGTCGCTCGCTCGCTCCATTGCTTACATTCCATGTACTTTTCAGAATCTAGATTCTAGACCATAGACCAAGTACTGGCAACTAGAAACTAGAAAGGAGCAACGAGGAGAACAAGAACAAGTACCACAAACTGTTTCCTTTGATTGTCTTTTCATCACGTCTTCAGCTCTGCTCCTTCCAATTATCATTATTATTCTTGTTATCCCTGATCCAGAAACAAAAACAGAAACAGCTCCAGATCCAGATTCAGATCCAGATTCAGATTCATGTCTCACCTCTAAAAAAGAAGAAAGAGGACAGAAAAGTGAACAGTGAACAAGTACATCAACAATCAACACTTAACATTGTATAGAGACTGCAACTTTATATGTATATTTTTATTTGTTCTCCTGCTCACTTGATTTTATGTCCGTCTGGTGTTCCTCATGTCACGTGCACAATACAGTACAACAATATACGAAAATGGACAGTACACAATACAGAATACACAGAGTTAAAGGAAAGAGTACAACAGTATGGCAGGAGCAAGGATAAAAGCTACACACAGGAAAGTGAGGTGTAGGGAAACCACGTACGTGGTACATGTTTCGTCATTATCATGTTGCCTCCATCAACCATCAACAATCAACAATCAACATTGAAACAAGGAACATGGATGTTAACTTCTTGAACATCATCAACACCGACAATCTTCATTACTCAGATACAACATTTAAACTCTCTCTGTCTACTCAATTTTCCTCTCTCTTTCTTTCTGTCTTTTCCTTTCTGATTTCTTAGTTCTTTGTACTTTATACTCAATACTCAGTATTCCATGTATAGTGTCAAGTGTCAAAAAATAAAAGATGGATCACGTCCCCAGTCTCAGTCTTCAGTTACACACTAAACTCAAAACTCAAAACTAAACACGTTCACAAGTTGAATTAAATTTTCGTCTTCTTTCCTCCGACTTGATATTTTTATTGCGCTCAGAGCTGTAGCTAGCACGAAAGAAAAAAAAATAAAGAAGCTTTATACATGTACTTGAAATTTCAATGGTAAAAAGTTGCTAGATGCTCGATGGTGAAAAATTCAAATGTCTTTAGCATTTTGCTTATTAAATATGATCATTGATCTCCATTTCAGTGCTTTTTTTCTGCTGGTTTTGCTGGATATGCAAAATTTGTATCGTTGGGGATGGAGAAAAGGAAGGGAAAAGGGACAAGGGAAAAAATAAATTCAAATCCAAATCTGTGACATATTATGTAATGTGCTCAATGCTCAATGCTCAACATTTATTTATTTATTTATATATGATAATGATAAGGATAAGGATGACGATATTGATGTCGAGTGGAGGGGAAAATGGCTAGCGGCTTGAATTAGTTTGTCCTGGAGGGACTCTGAATATCCCTATTCCCTATTCCGTATTCGGTCTTTGGTATTTGGTGTTTGGGAAATGGGACATGTTCTGAATTTCCAAGTGTAGATTCTGATACACATTACACACTACAGATTTTGTACATGAACTAATACTGATACATAAATGGATTATTAGATAAACATAAATAAATGTAAGTGTACAAATAGAGTCAAGTTGATGTTGATATGGATCATCATACCAAATCATAGCATAAGCACAAAGTACATGTGTATTAAAAGTGTCATATCACAAGTCACAAGTCACAAGTTGGAAGTTGGAGTAAGAGCAGGAGCAAGGGCAAGAGTAAGAGCCAGCGCGAGAGTCTGTTATCGAAGGGCAAGGAAATGAAGGCATAAAGGCGAGGCATGGAAAATGACATTTCCACCAACACTTTCTACTTCCACCAAAGTGACTTTGACTTTGAATCTGGTTCTGGTTCTGGTTCTGATGTCAACCACAGACGGACAAGTCGTTTAATACACACATCACAACTACAAATACAAATACAACTACACACCAGAAACCAGAAATGAACAAGGGTATTCTCTATTCTGTGTTTCTGTTTTGTGTAGTGTATCCATTATGATTATGGGTATTTTATCCAGAAATCCACACTCGTAACTCGTAATAATAAAATTGACATCCAAGTCAGACCAGACCAGAAGCCAGACCAAGATGAAAATAAATAAAATTGTTTTCAATGGATAAATCATGTACATACATATGTGAATGCTGCATAAATCTAGATACTTTTTATTTAGTTTATTTATGCTCCATAAAAATTGTAGAGGAATGGGAAAAAGTGACAAAATGGACGATGATCTCTCACACTCACAAATTATTTTACATCCACAATCCGCATGCATAAATAAATAAATAAATAAATGATATTAACGTTTCCCATATGAAAATAATAAATAATATGTGAAATGTGCATAGTAAATAGTAAAATGCGTGATGCACCAGTAGAGAGTGCAGTTTTTGATTTTCGATGCACACATGAATAAAATATTCATATCTCTACAATTTTCATGGCGTGTTCTCGCAGGCATTAAAACACTCTGCTCTGAAGTAAATGGTAAATGGAGAATCTTTTTGGATGATAAAGAAAGCAAAGCAAAGCTATAGCCACATGACACATGATGTAATGTAAAATTTGAAATATCATATCATTTATTTATTTTATTTGCTCTTTCTATATACTTTTTAACATTTAAAGGAGGAACAGAAGCTCTGATACATAAAACTTAATGTGTCTTGCATGTAGTATGTATAATGTATATCCATGTCCTGATAATGATTAATGATACACATGATAGCTGTTTTTCTAGAAATAAACCAGATACATTTCTGTCGCCGCTCCTACTGCTTCTCTGTGGATTTCGTCGTTTTCGTCTCCGTTTTTATTTTCCTCTGCGTTTTTATTGTCGGCTTTTGACTCACTCTCTATAACTCTCTGACGGTGTCAACCCTGTCTCTTCCAAGACATGAAAAGAAGATGGAGAAGGAGAAAAAATACAAAAAAGGTTTGTCATCCCAAAAAATCCAAATCCAAATCCAAGTCCAACTACAAATCTAAAACGAAATCCCAAAAACATATGTACACCAATTCAAAACTCAATACTCAATACAAAAATCCAAGATTCGAGATTCGAAATTCAAGATTCAAGAGACCCAAAACTCGGAAACATTCCATTCGATTTGTCTTCTCCATTCTCCGTTCTTCATTTCTTAAAAAATGCCTTTACATCTTCAATCTTTGTACACGGTACAAAGTACAAGGTGTACTATGTACTACAAACTATACATTCTAAACTCTACTGTTTTTGTGTACACTTAAACTCACGTGTCAAAAGGGAAAAGTAGTATTATTAGAGGTATATGTGAAATGGAGAATGGACAAGTTAAAAGACAAAGAAGAAGAAGACACCATAATTCATAACTCTCACTTGTCCGTGTTGTCACTTGAACTGAAGAGAGAGAGAGAGAGAGATGGAGAAAAACCTGTCCAGTTGCTCCTTTCCCTTTTGTTTTCCAGTATCTCCAGTAACGCGTTACCAGAAAAGACTGGAGTGCCGAGTCGGAAAACGAAGGTGAAGACGAGAAGACGACGACTCTCCAGAGCAATATGAAGAGCAAGAGGAGACAAGGACGGATATACTTATATTTTGTACTCGTGAAGGAAAGGAAGGAGAAAAAAGTTCCATGTATTTCCTATTTAGATTTTAGATATATGTGCATTTGTGCATTGAGCATTGAGCATTGTGAATTGTAAATTGTGATGATGACCAAGTTACAGCAATTATTACTACTACTACTTATATGAAATAGTAATAGTATAGTAATATGTATGAAAAGAATGTCATGTGATGCATACACAGAAATTTGGATATACCTGCATTGGTACAGAGTATATGTAAAGAGATAGAGAGGAGCAGCCAGGCAGGTCGACGAGATAGTTTGAGAAACAAATAGTAAATTACAATAATGATATGTGGTTCATTGGATTATGTATGTAGTTGTGTGTGTTGAGTAGTGTTTGTGGGTATTTTTGAGACAAAAGGCCGAGGTCTAAATGAGTAAATGGAGTCCCGCAGTGAAGAGGCAGCTCAGGCGCCACCAGTCCACCGAACATTTTTACATGCTCATATACATATGTACTTAGCCTATGTACTATGTACATGACACTAGAGCTACACCATACACCGTCCGTCCGTCCGCCAGTCCAGTCCAGGGCAATAGTCAATCCTCCTCCGTTCTCCAGTCTTTTGACCCATGCTGATACTCATTCTTTATAATCCACACGTTCCTCTTCTTCTCTTTTATGTATTTGATCTTATACAAACAACTCATAATGTTAGTAAGATGAGACTGAGAGAGAGAGAGATAGTTCAAGTTCCGGACTCTTGTACTTCTTTTTTTAAACATGTATGATATGTACAAGAGTAACAGGAGAGAAGAGGTTGATAATATTAACCAAACCACCACCATTTACTTCCTAAACAAACATGCGTTTTTATTATCATCATCTCTCACTCAGATACTCCTTCCAGTTTCAACTCCAGCATCAGCTCCAATTCCATGTCTACATGTGTAATGTCTAATGTGTAGTAACAATAATGTTGTGTACAGTGTACAGTGTGCAGTGTACAGTACAAGAAGTAGAAAAGCAATGTATTTATTTATGTTTCTCTCCTTTATTATCACCCAGTCAATGTTTTATTCAATGTACCAAAACCAATGCTAAAGTAAAGAAGGAAGAAAATAAAAAACCAAAAGAAAGAAAGTGTGTATATTCTTATATCTCGCCCCGCCCCTCTGTTAGTACACTTGACGCCAATACTCAATCATTAAATTAACTTCATGAAAGTCTCCCTATCTCAACATACCTGTCACATTTACAAATATTAATTCATGCACTACACAGCACAATACAACACAACACAAATACAAAACACATTGAACATGTACATTGTACATTGTAAATACTCAATGCTCAATGCTCAATACTCTGTATACTTTATTTTGTAGATCTCTGATACTCTTACACGTTTCCCTCCCTCCTTCTCCATCCTTCTTATTTTCCAAGGTGTTTGACTCATTTCATATCACATCATATCATCTTGCATCGGATACAAAACATACAATAGACAACGTAATGTGTAATACACGTATCACATAAATGATCATAATGAGCCCAGAACCTGGAACATTTTGTTCAATTGTTTTTTTCATCCCGTCCCTCTTTGCTCCTGGACTAATTTTAATTAATTTTATTAGATAGATCAAACTCCTTTTTTCTCTGTGATGTTTTTTTAAATGGGACAAAGTTGTGGAATGTATAAATGTTTGTTTAAGTTTAATTATTTATCGCTTCTTTTTTTCTCCATTTATGGAAACTATAACACTAGAAAACTAGGAAATTTCCCGCTATAAAGTGTTTCTCCATGTGATGAGTGACTTGAGGCAATTGGTAACTGATAGCTGATAACTGGTAATCGGTAATTGGTGGTGTGTAATCATTAATGAGCAATCGGTAATCGGCAGTCGGTTGTGTAGGCTCAGTGTCTGAACATAATAAGTATTGACAGAAAAACAGCGACAGACAGACGAGTGACGAGTGACATAAAAAAGGGTAAAGTTAATTGGAGATGGAGACATGGAGACACACATGCTCCTCACAATCAGTCCTCTGAACTGCAAGTGGAAGAAGTATCTCCTTTATGCACCAAGTACCACGGATGACGTATTATTATATCGTGGTACAAGTGCGAAAAGAACAATTTTGTTTGTGAAGGAAGTGAGCCAAAGAGTAGAATACAATGATAGACAATGCTAATTATGTATATGTTGTATGTGTGTCTAGAGTCCAGAGTCCAGTGTCTGGTGTCTACCTTATCCGCCGTTCTTCCTTCTCCGTTCTCCATTCTACATGATACTTTGCACGTCCCACATGTCGATTGTCGATATGAGAGAGACGACAGGGGAGAGATGTGCGTGAAAATTATTGATGTTTGTCGCCAATTTTTTTGCCCCACTAAATACCAAACACTGGCCTGCTTTAAATGAGTATGAATATGAAAGGGGAAGGAGGGTAAAGTATCATACATTTTATATATATTATTATAGGTATGTGTGTTATATAAAGGGAGCAGGACGATGAACAGTGAACCAGAGAATTGAATGTGTATTGTGTATCTATTATCAAATATAGAAAATAATAATATTTATTTGTTTATTTACTAAGCTAAGCTGAGACAGCCAAGGGAGAGAATAAGCAAATTATAGTGATACTCAATACTCAAGCTTTTTCACATAATGCATATAATATCTAATATTTATAATATCTATAATATGGTTGATCATAAGTAATATGTAATATAATAAATTGTGGAGAAAACGTAACCAAGTACCAAGTATTTAATATAGAAAGTAGAAACTGATACATGTACTCAATAGTCAAGTACTCAAGTGGAGAGGTATATCATAGACAGAGACAGAAACAGAGAGAGACGGCAGAGGAACGTGTTTTGTCTTATGTTTATGGCGTATTCAATCAAATTTCCCATTGCGAGAATCCTCGGAGAAAATCCTGGGCCATGGCGCTTGGCGCCATGATCTATCAGGACCACCACACCTTCCATTAGTTTACAACTCATCTGTCAACACACCAAAGCCTAGTCAGCTCCTTTTTTCCTTCCAAATACCTCAACAGTACACTAACCTCTCTACTACACTCTACGCTCGATGCATCTATTTGCTAGTCCATGTGCAATGTGCATTGTGCATGTCCAATGGATGAACCTTCCAAATCAAACCAAACATCAGCATCAACATCAACTTGGACATCCACATTGACTTTGACATTTCACAATAATAATCAACACTTGGAATTTTAAACCGTTTTCTAACCGTTTTTAACATGTCACCCAAAATCCCAAAATCTCGAAATCTCAAAAGTGGAAACTGAAAAATAACAAAAGTGTTAGAGACTGTGTGAAAGAGAGCGTATCATTTTTTTAATATTCCTGAAAGTGTTTTAAACTTGAAGCTATTGCTTAAATAGTTTGAGAAATATTATTTGTATTTCCCAAACTTGATCCTTTTCATAATATACATTAAAACTTTCCACTGCTCAGCTCATCTATTTTACTAATATTTACTTAAAAATATTCTGGTACTATTATTATCAGTGATCAATGATCAAGGATCAAAAATAGGTATGATGAGAAATGAGAATAGACATATTTAATATACGTGTAATAAATATCTGTATTTTTCTCCGTATATTTTCCAGTCCATCATTTTTCCTTACCCGCATTTGGATTTTAATTCATGACTCTGCTCCTCTTTCCTGTGTAAGGGGAGTACATATGTATCTATGTATGTAATATGTATTTATGTATATGCATGTATGTGTGTGTGTAGTAAAGTGGAGATTACATGGCATGGAGGAAAATTGATGTTTGAAATTTAAGCTTAAAGCTTCTTGAAGCTCACCAGCTCACACTTGTCAATTTGGGGAAAGAAGCGAGAGTACTATATTTAAGAAAATCAACATTGGTTTAACAAAGTTTGTTTTTCCTACAGCAAAGTATATATTGTAGTTAGTAGTTAAATACCAGTACTAGTATACAGGATACATGTATGGGTGTATGGTGTGTGGGGCTGGGGTGAAGAATGAAGAATGGATAGAAATTAGAAATAGATGAAAATAGATAGATGAATAGATGGATGGATAGATAGATGGTTGATGGCTGGTTGCTGGATGATGTTTGATGAGGGTGATAATTGTAAATGGATGTTTGGAGAGATGGATGGCCTAGGCTAATAAAATAGTGTCGGCAGTGAGAGATACGATTAGGAAAATGATAGGGTTTCCAAAATGAACCAAGATGTTCATTCCTTTCTCCTCTTCCTACCTTCCACCTTCTTCTTGTGCTCTGCGTTCATTCAGGTATTTATTTGTGGTGGTGATGGTTGTAGTAGTAGTAGTAGTGTTGTTGCTGTTGTTGAGAGTGAGAAACCAAACCAAGCCAAACCAAACCAGGCTAAGGCAACACAAGACAAGACAAGACAAGAGATGAACATGAGGATAATTTTATAAGGAAAAACTATCATATTCCATATCACGGGTATCGCTCATCTCACTCTCCACTTTTTTATTTATAGTTATTATCACATTTCATTTGGAATTTGGTACTTGGAATTTGGGTTACAGTCAGGATCTCCTTTTACTTTATTTCCAATTTCAAAATTAAAAATATCGCAACAAAAGTTCAACATTTTCAACTGTCCTTTTTTATGTAGCTGTTTTTTGTTTTTTGTTTTGTGTTTTACTTTCAATATTTAATGGAAAAATTGAAAGATTTGCAAGCAAAGTTCTGACGCTAATTCTAATTCATCGTAGTTTATGCCTTCAAAATTTCAATTTTCAATTGTCAATGCTCCGCGCTCCTTGCTGTTTGCTAAATGGAGCAGTTGATTCTGGACTGACTCGTGAAAAAAGAGGATGAGTAAAAAGGAAAAAAGTTGGTGTAATTTGCTGGTTGGTTGGTAGATTGGTAGATTGAAGAAAAAACTGGAGGAAGGCAGTGAAGAAGAGGAAGAAGAAGAGTAAATAGTGTGTGGAACACAATGCTTTTCTTTGGCTATAATGGCAGTAGCCTGGAGGTGAAAAGCGTCAGTTGATGAATTACGGCTTGGTAATGGAGCGACTATTATGTAGCCGAGGATCTTTTTCCTTCTCCTTTTTTCTGTTTGTTTGTTTCTTATAAGTTATAATGTACATGATACTCATCATTTTCATGTCTGTTGATGGTATGGTTTGTTGGTTAATGCTCACCTTAATGTTAAGTCCACAGACTTTTTTTTTACCCATATGTATTCTACTAGAGACTAGATACGAGTCTAGTCTACCTGAGACCTCAGGACGGACCGAGTTAACAAGGACGAGAAAAACTAACAGTCTTCACCCCGAAAGACCCTGGTTCTGGTTCTGGTTCTGGCTCTTCAATCTTCTCATAACTCTTCTCTCTCCATAAATAACATGAGAAATATAGAAATATAGAAATACATGTCTATGGCTCTGACTATCCACAGTTCACAATCCATGGAGCTACATATAATAACATGTACATCTTTTATACATTATTATTATGTGTTTGCCCTTTTTCTCCATTTTAAGTCATTCACATTTCACATTATCATTATATGTATCAGCTCTGCTTTTCAACACTAAATCTATCGACTCATTTTCATTATTATTTTTATTATTAACGTTTTTTTTTACACATACATCTATATTCTGTACTTTTTTCAAATACTTTCTCTGTCTACTATGTCTGCTGTCTACATTCTACATACTATATACAGGTAAAAGTATAATGCATGTCATTTCCATATCTACTTTATGCTCGTTTGTCTTACTGGCAAATTCTGTAACAAAACAATCCGTACATGTAGAACAACAATAAATCCTCAATTTTTCGCACACAATTATTTTCTTTGCTTTTGTATCACATACCAACAGTCCAAAAACAAAAATAAATGCTCTAATAATAATTGTACAGTTAAGCAATGGAATTTGGTGTAGTGGTTCAACATTACCTGAAAAAAACAGGAAAAGATAGAACTATTAAAATTGTAGGGTAAAGTACAGTATGCAGTATACAAGGATCATTCAGTAATGTATAATACTCAATGCTCAATGCCTTGATGCTGATGATGATTTTGATACTATATATGTACGCTTATAAAGGATGTAAGTATTATAATAAAAAAGAAGAGTAGAAAAGTGTAAGCATGTAGGTTTGAATTCTGAAGTTTACATGGTGGTGTTTGGTGTTGTTCTAGTTGATGGTCGTTCACGCCTCCGAGTTGGTCGTTGAAACCTGCTGTAGTAAGAAAACAAACAGAAGTCTGCTCCTTCTTCCCATTCTCCACTTCTTAGTTGGTATTTCTTATCTACAGGAATTCAAATCTAGAATGTAGAATCTAGAATCTAGAATCTTTAAAGAGGAAAAGAGAATCTGGCTGGTTTCTTGGCTGGTCCAGAATCCAGAACTTAGAAAGGTGCATCTTTAATTTTCAGGTTTCTCTCCTTGTGCTTGTTCTTGTTGTTGTTAGCTAGGTCTCCTTTTAGAATCGAGAATCGAGAATCGAGAATCTAGATATGTGAAGGTGCCATAAAGAGGATCACTTTACTGCTCCTCCACGATAATTACTTCCTAGCCAAGAACCAAGGAGTCACAATTACCCTCAGTTAGACTTTAGACTGAGAAATGAGAACTGAGAATTGAAAAGAACACGCCTCTCTCTTTCTTGTCTCTGGTCCTCTGGTTTCTGCTTTTGTACTGTGTAAAGTGTAAATATACGTATAATATCTATCTATAGATTCTAGATTTGTGTGGTGTGTAGTGTGTACTGATCAACCGTGATAGCGCACCGTGAACATGAACACTGACATGGACACGGATATGAATGTGGACATTGAACATTGGACATGCAGTCTTTACCAAGGCTCCTCGTTTTATGACACTCTTACTCCACTTTAAACTCTTTCCCTTCGCACCATATTTATCCTAACTCCATATCTACTATTAGCGAGTATACCCACTCACTCTCTCTCATATACAACTACAACTGGAGACTGGAAACTGGAAACTGGAAACTGGCAACTGGTAAATAAATAAAAATTTCACTTCACCACTCACAACTACGGATTAACTTTGTAGTAAAATATTTCCAAGTGTACTGTTATTCAAACCGAAATATATTGTGTACAATTAACGAGCCGAGTGAAAGCACTTGTTTTGTTTTAAGCTACTACTACAAATAGCTTGAAAATCAGTAGAATACGGTAAAAATTGCATTATAGAATCAAATAAATTACACTGTTACTTTTTTCGTTTCGTTATTATTTATGCTGGATTCGGTGTGCTGTATTCAGTATAATCAAATGAAGTTTAAAAACATTGGAAACGGCATATAATATTATACATTTAGAATCTAGAATCTGGAGTGCGAGTATGAGAAAAATCTACATATTGTATAACGTGCATGATATGATGGGTGGGGAGATGAAATAAATAAATAAATCCATGATTCACAATATTCAAATGCTAACAGTTGGACGTTGGACGTTGGACGTTTGACAGAAACAGTTGGTTAGTTTGAGAATTGAGAATGTGTGCATTTGGTATTCCGTTTTTGGTATTTGGCATTTGTTTACCCACACTTGACGGAGTCCAGTTCTGGATACTTGAAATTGAACTGAACTGAACTGGATTGGAATATTTCACAGGAGCAGAATGTAGAATGAAAATCGCATGCATATTTTACAAGGAACGTGTGCCCAGTGCCCACCAGCTTGGATGTAGTATTATTATCATCATCATCATTATTTTACCACCATGCTTTTTAAGACTTTCCAAATAAAACGCGACAACTACATTCAGGCTGTTGCTGCTGCTGTTACTGTTGCTGTCGCTGAAATAAATGAAATGAAAACCGTCTCCTATTATCACACCTTATGAAATCCATTTATTTGGTTTGCTTTGGGTTGGTTTGGCCACACACAACTGTGACTGTAAAATGTACATGCATACAAAATAGAAAATAATGTCGTGCGTTTTGTTTCTGTCGTAGTTTTTCGCTTTTCATTTTTCCTTTTCCCTTTATTTACCTCAGTGTTTTGATACGGTATGATGATATGGGCGGAGATTGAGCACATGCAAAAGTTTTATGCATATCATACTCATATAGTCATGCTCATGTCAATCTACTCTACTCCACTCTGCTCAAACCACGTCACAGCCACAGCTTTTTAAGCTCATGTCAAGTCAATACTCGATACCCAAAATTAGAATAATGCGTATTCTTCACGTCCACTACTGGATTTCATCATTCAAATGCTATGTAAATATGTACACTTCAATTTATGAGACTACCTTTGTGGAATATTCTATAATCTATCATGTATAATATATTTCCTCTCTCGCCCATTCACAATCATATTCACATTCATATTCATATTCATCCTTTTTACTTGTGCATTGTGCATATTGAGTACCCATCAAATTTAAATTTGGTTATTGTGAGTGTGATTCGAATTCGGATTCTGAGCAACTTTATCAATTATTTATTACATAGTTCTGTCTCTATTTCTATACTCTGTAATTTCAAGCTTTGAGCTTGGTCCTTCAAGCTTTCTGTACAAACTACGGTGGTATTGTTCTGTGTGTGGTGTGGTTGGTTAGTTTGACTGTTTGTTTACGATTTTACAGATAGCCGTGTGTGTAGTTGGAGGTTACACACTACACACTACACACTACACACACGGTTGATTGAGCATTGGCCAACGTGTCATACAGGTCAAACAAACTCACAAGAAAGTAAGCAAATGGGCAGAGAGGGAGAGACACTTAATCATCATACTATTTTGTGTTATGTGTGAGAGTGAGGAGGAATCAACCATCAACCATCAGACATCAAAAATCAGAAATGAAAAGTGAGATGGTCTAATGAATTCCTCTTATTTGATAATCAAACACGTCTTGGTTTTGGTTGAGTTTGGTTCGATTTGATTTGGTTTGTATGGTTAAACTTTTGGTTTGAATTTTGAATTTGAAATAGGTAAGTGAGAAAGTACCTGCATACTGCATTCAGCATAAAGCAGATTCTAGATTCTCATACTCGCTGGGTGGTACGTGGATTGGAGAGAAAGAAGCGCCGATACTGAATGCGTAGTGCCGCGTGACATCATTTGATTTCTCATCATCACATAATTCATAGTTAAGGAAAGGATGGAGGGCCGAGACTTTTGACATGTTGCTACATAATATACAATAATATATTATGAATTCTGTGCTCTCTGCTCTGTGGAATAAATTGCAAGGGAATCAACCCAAAATTCAAACCTCTCCAACTCCAATCACCTCCTCTGCATCTTGATCTCTAAAATCTGTAATCAATATAATCAATATAATCCAGTTTAAATTCTACATATACAATCTACATACGCTATACGTAAAACAATATACATTACACATTACACATTATGGAGCATGCATAGATTAACGCATCTAATATCTAGTATCTAGTATCTAGCATCTAAACCTGAACCTGATCTGGTTGGGTTTTTCCTGTGCCTGCTAGTTGCTAATCAACGTACAATGTTCAACACACAATACAATTCAGTGCACAATGCATAAAGTGGCGATCTGGATCTGGAGATGTGGATTTTGGATTTTCCTCGCGCCGTGTGTGATTTCATCCTTGTTCTTGTCCGTCTTTTGTTGACCATCACTTTGCGTGTTGTTAAATACTACTATGTGCGCTGTAGTAGTAATTGTAAAACGTTGTGTACATAATAAATTATTATGCTTGTATATTATGTATTGTGCATATCATAATAAATGTATTATGTATCAGAGTGTTTGCTTTACCATTTTCCATGCCAAGGGGAAGCTCTAATAAGATCTAACGAGCTCACAAAGGAACCTGTCAGCTGACACAGCTCTGGTTCCTCCCACTTCTTTATTCTTAGATCATCTCCTAATATCTTTTCATCCATCTTCCATATCTTCTCATTCTTCTTCCATTCTCCTTTCAAGCTTAGCTTTAAACAGTCAATACTCAATCCGTCAATCTGTGACTCAATGACTTTTCCATTTTCTATCTTCAATCTCCAGTCTTCAATTCTCAATTCTCAATACTCAATGCTCAATAAGCATTGTGAATTTCAAAGCACTTTGATTTCATTGCTCCATCATTTTTTCTGATGCATTATGTTTCTGGTCTAGTGATTATTATTTCATTTATTTATATTTGATAGTTGATGCTAGTATCAGCATTTAAATGCTTGTAGTGTAGATAACATAGAAAGTACAATGTACAATGTAAAATGCAATATACATTATACAATAATAAAATAATAGTGGAGCAATGATGACTGTAATACAACAGCTATGATTCATAATGGAATAATATTGAGATGCCCAAGCGTCAGGTAAACGTAACTTTGAAATTATTATTTTATTACCATTACAAATAGAATTCAATGTATTTATCCATACGGAATACATACAGAATACAGAGTGGAAAGGATAGAGCAAAGAGTACAGAGTACAGACTGCAGACATGGATGAAGAAGACAAGAGGAGAAGACATGAAGAAGGCTAAACCCGAACCCCTACTGAGCTGTCAGACACGTAGCGTAATGTAACGTAATAATATAGAGAATGGGGAACGGAGAATAAAGAACAATACAATATCTAAAGTCTAAAGGTACAATACATGTATAATGTGCAATAGAGATGGGAAGGAGATGAGCAGTATCTTGGAAATTTCGATGAGATCTTTTGGCTTGGCTTGACTTGGTTTGGCTTGGCATGAGCATTGGCATTGGCACCAAAAATCAGCCCACAATGTATTGTTTCATCCATCAAAAATTCTCTCAAAGTCTGGTGTCAACTGTCGTCAACAAAGTCTAAAATTATTTTGACGCGGATACCTGCATTCAGTCCTGCATTATACAATCACAATCACATACATAATATGTACAATGTACAATGTACACGCACTGCATATTGAATACTGAATGTAAAGAAATTCAGACAAGTTTTAAGTTTTACGTGTGAGCAATTTTGACAGGTAGACGGTAGACAGCAGACAGCACCTTATACCTTCTACCTTCTGCTTTCGACTTTCAACCTGCACAAAACATGTGCAATGTACTTACAATGTACTGTGGATTTTACATTGTCTTTTATTATTTGTACAGCAATTGGCTGGAAAAGTTGCAAGTAATAATCATGATCATTACCAAGAACAATGATAATGCTTAATGTTGACGCATTTCATCTGATTTTGAAAATTACAGATAAATTGTGTGCAGTTATGCGTATTTTGTATTTTATATCTTGTGCCTTGTGACTCGTGTTTGGTGTGTTGTATATTTTGTGATGTGTGATGAGTGAAAGGAGCGAAAAGAATGCTTGTTTGTTTGTATTTTGTATTTTGTATGTCATTCCAATTTATTTTGATTATTTTGTGTCTTTGATTAGTTGGTAGATTTATCAAACATCATTTATTTGGACACCATTTTTCCTACATCTCTAGAGTCTAGATTCTCGATTTGCTATCTGCTGAAATTTTATATGTATATTCATCATCTATTTATTTGTTCTGTTTATTGTTTCGTGTTCTTCGTCTTCTTGTTCCTGTTCTGGTATCATCGTTTGTGTTTTATATTGATAACTGTTGAGAATTTTGAATATTATTATCCATGTTTCATGTACATTAGTATTCGTTTTGTTATTTGTTCTCGGTTGTGGTTTCTCTTTATCAAAAATCATCTGACTCCTGACACGTTTTGAGTTTTGAGATGTGAGTTTTTGGTTTTTAGTTAGTTCAAGTTGGAAGTTTGAGGTTGTAAGATTCACTCATTTGTGGTAAAGTGATGCGAATCCGATTCTCAATTAGTGGCTGTGTAGTGGATAGTGAGAGGCAAGCGTCAGACCACCTACGAATCTTGAGCTCTTTGGCTCTTTGGCTTTCGAGTTGGACCTACGAGCAGACAAATTCAAAATTATACTAGCAAAAATCCACGTTTCGTGATGATCTGAGTGAGATAGATAGATGGATGAAACTTTTCTTCCTCCTTTTCTTAAATCAATGGAATTTTCCTATAACACGCATGTACATATACTTACATGCAGCATCTAGTGTGTGGTGTTATTATCATCATTATTATTATTAATCAAAAGCATATCAACCCCAATATTATATATTATCCATTGAGAGTTGTATGCAGAGAGAGAGATGCAGGGGAAAAGATGAAACGAGGGGCCAACATGTTCAGTATATACAGTTTTACGTGGATACCTTTGGCTATGAATGTGAGATGTGAGTGAATGGTGAATGTGCATGTCTGTAGTCTGTAATAAGGAGAGTGAGAAGGAGAAGGTTCTCTGACTGGTTGTTGGTTGGCTCTAGCAGTACAGATGACTGCTGCGCACACAGGTGCTAATAACATGTTAATCAGGAGGATAAAGCGGATGGTGGAATGATTTAGTTGATGTGGAGGACGATTTGTCTGTGGCGAGAAAAATGACGCCTACATGAACGAACGAATGAATCCAATACACACCTCACATGATCATCCCAACCTGGCTTTTTATACATGTATCCTGTACAATGTTCAATCCAGAGAAGAGAGTGTAGAGTGTAGAGTCTAGAGTCTTGAGTGCAGAGGCACATGCATAGAAAAGCACATCTAAAAATAATGGTGATGCTAATGATAATATTGACTGGAATCTGGAATCAAGGTAGATTGTTGCGTGTAAACTGTAAATTCTACACATCATGTATACATGCAAAAGGCAGAATTATTTGACAGTGTGAGAAATGCAACAGAAATAGGGTAGACGTTACAAAGATGATTCAACAACAACACAGAAGAAACAAACACAAAAGTCATGCAATGGTAAAACTGGAGTTGGAGTTGGAACCACAGCTACAAGCTAAATATGTAAATGTACTTTGTGATTTAGAAACTGGAATGTCTATCTCACTTTTATGCTGTGATTCTTAATGATTCATTCAAAACTCAAAACTCAAAGCTCAAAGCATCAGAACTCAAAATTATGCATAATAATAATGATAAATTTAACAGACCATCTTCCATCTTGATGCTGTCGACTGTCGACTGTCGATTGTCGATGAACAGGGAACGAGGAGCAACACCATTGTAATTGGTAAGTGTAAAGAATTTAATTGAGAACTGTGAAATTCATCCTCCGTATAATGTATAATAAACAATGAAGAGTGTCGTGTTAACTATGAGATAAATCCCTCTAAAATTCAATGGTGTTGAGTGAAAAATGATGGATGTAAAGGAAAACGAATGACGTGAGTTGATTGCCCACTTTAGAGACTCTACTCTTAACTCTTAGCAAACAAAAATACAAACAAACACAAAAATAAGAGTCATGAGAGATCAGCAGCGTGAGAATTGAGAATGAACCTTCTGCTGCTGCTATTCCATGTGCTTTTGCTTTCTTCAGGTATAATAATATTTTTACTTTTATGTTTTCTATATTCTATATTCTATACTCCTCAAATTTGATGATACACTGCACGAAACAGAAAAAGGAAAGAACTGAGATTAGTGTGAGTTGTGAGTTGAGGGAAAAACAAACAAACTTTTGGAACAAAATGTAAAATGCCGAGAAAAAACCCATATCATTTTAAGGAATAGAAAACTGTAGTGTAAAAAACAGGGAACATTGACGAGAGTCGAGAGTTATCATCATTCTTCATCTCTCTGCTGTTTTTTTTTCGTATTCTGTATGCTGTATTCTTCTAAATAATAATATTCTGTTGGTTTTTCAAAGAGAGTGAATAGTGAATAGTGGATACTGTGTGCTGGGCTTTGGTCTTTGGACTCTGGTTGCTGGTCTGGTATTCATTGGATTGGATTGAATTCATGGAATGGGTGAATGAGCAAGTGAGTTGATGCACATTACAGGATAGTTTGTTTGGCTAGGATATTCTCAAGTGTGTGAGTGTAGAGTGTAGTGTTTGTGTGTGTTTGTGTAATAACGGGTTAGAACTGCGAAGTGAAGGCGCCTTGGAACCATGAACCTTCTTCACAGGCGTTGCAATCCTCGACTCCTCCAATTTGAAATGGTACTTCTTCAACTAGTTACCTATAGCCATCAATAATGAGTCTCAACCATCTTCTTTGCCACACACTTTGCCTCCTCCGGCTACGCGTTCCCTTCATGTTCTCTCTTGCTCTCCTGCTCTCTCTCCTGCTCTTCTTCTACCTCCAATTAATGCGAGACGCTGTAATGAGATGCCTATTTGTTTTTAGATTCATACACTCACTCACTCAAGACTCAAGACTCAAGACTCTAGACTCTGGCTCTGATTCTGGTTCTGATCTCTTTCCTTTTCTCTAACTCTCTCCAACAACTCAGAATCCAGAATCCAGAATCCAGCCATCATCAATATCTCACTGACACTGACACTTCCAGTCTACCCATATAATTTCCATACACACGACAAGATACCACCAACACCATCGTCTCCACACAACTTGTAAACTGTAAACAAGGTTAGACCTACTTGTACATTTTTTGTCTAGCTATTTCAAACATATGCATCTAGATTCTAGATCCTGTAGGTTCTACATGTTTGAAAAAGATGGAAATTCCTTACATTTCTCTAATATTCCCCGTAACTCTTCTGGTGTAAATACAAAAACAAAAACAAAAACAAATACACAATAACATTATAAAAGGTGAACGGGAATAGTATGAATCTTCCATCTTCAAGAAATATTATTACGTACAATATACAATATACAATGTACATAAGCAGACAGAAAATAGAAAATAGAGCCCCATTCACTTTTCAATAAACTCGTTAATACACTTGAACACATGAAATCTAGAAGACGGAGGATGGAGAATGGAGAAGCAAAGGCTCAAGACTCAAGAGTCAAGAGTCAAGCATCAAGATAGAAAGAAAGATACATGATACACATAATGGCCCGTTTGTCCGTGCTCCATGCATATGCTAAACGTTTCCATATTATCTTGTGTATTGTGCATGGTGTACTGTATATTGTGTAGACATCACATATCACATCGTAGCACCAGCCATAATAATAATAATGGTAATAGAGCTAGAGACAACAGACAACAGCCGCCACATTAATCATCTCATGTCCGATTCCCAATCCCAATATTGAATATACAATAGCGTGCAGAATACACTGTAAATTCTACTACATATTATATACAGGTGATGCATTATCCTTATTATTATTATTATTATTATTATTTACTTTGTATAATCTATGTATGTTTTTTCTCTTTGTCCCTTCTCACTTATCATCTAATTTTTTAGAGTCCATCTACATACGTAATGAGTTGTGAGTTGTGAGCTGGTAAAAGAGTTTTAATTATAATTACCTGAAAATTCATTCATGTATTCATTCATTTATATGGAGATTGAGAGATAATGTAGAACATGACACTTCTGGGTGTTTGCTCCACACTCCATACCGATAATAACTTTGATATTGTTTTATTATTCCGATTCCTGTTCGTATTCACAGTCCATTATCCATTTCCATTATCCATCGTCAATATTACAATATTATCATTACCATTAATCGTATTGTTATTATTCAGTTTCTGTTGATGTGACGAATATGACGATAAGGTGAGAAATAGATACTTTCCATACAATGGAACAATGGGCTGGAGTCTCGAGTCATACACGTCACACAATACACATGCGAATTATAAAAGTACATACTCAATACTCAAAACTCCAATACAATCCACATAATAATATTATACATACTAGACACATTTGTATAACGCCTTTTTCACTCTTTACAGCAATTTACAGCCAGAGCCAGAGCCAAAACCAGAACCAGAACCGGTGTCTTGTATTTATTATTTGAGGAAAGGAATGTATCTTCAAATGTCACACTACTGGGAAAAAGTCGGACTCTTTCTATTTTCTGTGTCTCTGTCTCGATCTGCCTTTGCATGACCGTCCTCTTGTTTCTTGTTTTGCCTGCTTTGTTTTCTTTACTAGTAAATAGTAAATATATAATATATATATTTTAAATGTATATTTTTCAAATTACTTTTCCTTTTTCATTTTCATTTCCCCTCATATGTCAAATGTGTTATGTGTTATGCTAGTTATGCGTTATATATTATGTATTATGTGTGAATGTCACCCTCAATTTTTTTACGGCGGTCATTAAAATGCGAAAAGATATTTTATTATTATTTCTCCACATTGAACAAAGAGGTAAAAGGACCATAATATTTGTGGACTGTGGACTGTGGACGCACCACATTCCTTTCTTTTTTAAAAGTCACAAAACACAAAACAAAATTGAAACTACACTCAAAATGAAAATGTGGAAAGGTAAAAGTCATAAAAAGTACAAAAACTACACACAACATACAAAACAAAACAAGGTGAGTAATATGATGAAAATCCAGTGCTGTGTACTTTGTGTTTTTTGTTGCATGTATTTAGAGCAGGGAAGAGGACAGCGACCGAGAAAGTATTTATGACGCAATGTATACAAAATATTACTAGGTATTATTGTTATCCAATTGTACACTGTACAATGTACACATCAAAAGTCTAAAGAGAGTAACTACCAGTACTAGGTGACACTAGCTTCGAAATATTTTCTTTTTTTAACCAGATCAGATACTGTTAAGTTCCACAACTTTTTACTGTTTACTCTTCCTTTCCTTTTACGCTCATGTTATAGTTGACATTGATGATGCCGTGCTGGAAGCTGGAAACTGGAAACTGGAAACATAGAAATTATACAGTAGAAGATAGAACAAGTCAGAAGCTAAATTTTCAACGTTATTGAAAATTGGAAATTAAAAGTAGTCATGAAAAACCAAGAAAAGAGGAATTCAGTACACATAGACCTGCATGTTTACTCCCATAATCTCACAAAGCACAAAACACAAAGCAACAACTTGGACACTGAAGAAAACACACAGACCAAAAAGCCACCTGTGCTCCAGTCCAGCCCCGTCTTGAGCTTTGAGCTGTCAACGCACACCTATTAAATACCATTAGCATTCTTATAAACATATCACTCAACTCTGTTTAGAATCCGCCAGTATCAAGTACTAGTTGCAAGTTGCGAGCTATAATAATAACAATAATAATGCTGCTGCTAATAATAATGGTAAAATTTGAACACATTTTAGCTGTCCTCACATCACCACAAAACACACCACACACATATATATTTATTAGAAATTAGCATGCTTGATTTTCCCTTGACATACCTTCCACCTTCTCCATTCTACATTCTACATGTATCAACTCTCATTTCCCCTCTACTCATTCATTCTTCGTGCTTCTAGCTTTTCTTGTAGTTCTTCAAATGTTTTGTTTTATTCGGTATTCGGTATTCGTATTTGGTGGTAGTAACTCTAAACATCTAACTCTATCATGTCATGGCGTGTTCAACAGTTTCCTTTAACGGCAAACGGCAAGCTACAACAGTTTACGGTTTACTTTGCATTACTCATTCCATAATCCATGGAAATAAAAACAGAACATGAAGAGAAAAGGACCAAGTACCTACAAAATCCAGAATATAGAATCTAGAATCTAGAGTAAATACAGTAGTAGGTATTCATGTGTGAGATGTGGTCTCGTAAAATAATAATATATTATGTACATGTAAAATAATATACGCTACTCTTTGCGTACTGCGTACTACGCATTTTAATTATCGGTCTTTTCTTTTACATTATAATAGAAAGATTACTATTATTATTATTATTATTTGGGTGTGCATTGTGCATTCCTTTACTCTTTATTGTATAGTCTATACTCTCTTCCCATTACTCTGTCCTTTAGTTCTGGCCTTCGGTTTTTAGTTCCAGTAGTTATGTAATTCATTCTTCCTTTCTCCATTCACCATCAACATTCACACTAACTGTCTATTGTTCTCATTGTTCCTTTTTTCTCCTCTTCATACAGTGTTTACAATGTACAATTTACAGTTTGTAGTTTGTAGTTTTGACTGTATGTTTTTCTGTGGATGTCCAGAGGGTACACAAATTCAAATTTTGAATTTAAATTTCCATTCAAAATTCAACCAGATATAGAGATACATGTACAGATACAATGAATAATGAAGATACAAAAGATGAAGACATGACATGGAAATGGAAATGGGACGGAATGGAAAAAAAGAGGAAATGTAAAATGTAAAATGAATAATATTAAAAAAATATGCACATGGAAAAAGATAATTATTCACACAAACTCAAAACTCAACGGACTGAAATCAAATTGAAACGCAACATTTTTCACAAACACAAAATACACCAAACACAATACAACGATACTCACCTGTGTTTAAAAATTGAAAATCCGAGTAATTATAATATTTTTCTATCGTATCTATTCACAATGAAATAAATGGGGGTGGCCGGTTATAGATTTTAGGGGAAGATTACCAAAAATTAAAGGAAATATCAGTAAAACAAGAATGTGGAACAAAAGTACTTACAAAGTACAGAGGATAAAAGTGTATGGGAGAAAACAAAAAGAAGCACTGATATCCATTAGGAACACAATATAATTTACAGTGGAAGCTGAAAACTAAAAGTTGAAGCTAAAAGCATTTGACGCATAAACTCTAGTTTCTAGATTCTCCATTTTACATAATAACTAATAAATCAGCAATAAATAATTGGAGCCATAAAGCTGTCTTGACGGTAACAGAAAATAATACTTGTACATGATGTATGATTTTCAGATTGTTTTCGTAGATGAAACATTTGTGGAATCTGGAATTTGGAATTTACAACGGTCTCTTAAATCTCGCTTAATCTCGTATCTCGTATTAGCTCGCAGTTTGCCGTTCGCCGTTCCAGGTCGCAGTTTGGAGGCAGTAGCCAAAACTTTTTCATGCTTCCTATTTTCTTGAATCTTGAAACTTTTGTACAAGGTACAAGGTGTTGCGCATTGTTTTTTACTTAAGAGTTTAGAGATTGTTAGAAATTAAGCCTGGTTTTGACTTTTGACTTTTGACATAACGCATACAAATGAAGAATGAAGATAAAGAAAAACACTTTGTTTGTTCTTCTAATTTTTAATTTTCCTCCATTACATACTACATAATATAGAAGAAAGGTAGTGTTATTACTTTTCTTTCAGTTTGGACCAAAGCCTAAAATTTATATGATATCAATAACAGTTGCTGTTTGATATTCACTTCTCTCTGAACAATTCCAACAATTATGTAAAATATCCATGAAAGAATTCAAGAACTCAACAAGAATTTCATCTTGTTCCGTATTTTGTTTCTTTCTTTAAAGAGGAGCGATCAAGTTTGTTCACTGACGCTAGGATTGAGGTGACACTAAAAGTCAAACGTTAGTTAGCAGTTAAATGTTGACACTTTGAAATTTGAATATGAAACATTTTCAAGTGTGTAGTAACAAAGTACAAGCATACATATAAACTTGTTCACGCATAGACCAGAGACACATTACACATACGCATGAAAATGAGAGGGAGAATTTCCGATGTCAAGATAAGATTGTTCTGCTTCAACTAGTTGGCTACACATGTATAATGTGTATTATATATTATATTATGAAAAAGAATATGGGACTGCTGTGACTTTTGCCTCTGTCTCCTGTCAGAGAGTCATAGTGTTGTTATTGTACAAAGTACAAACAAGAAACAAGTGAGAGAAAGAGAGTTAAGTAAAAGAAGCTGGTTGTTGCTTGTTGTTGCTGTTGCTCGTTCTTGATATCTCCAGATCATGTTTTCAGTGTTGATGTTCAATGTCGATGTCGAACATAAATGTTTCGGGTGTTTGGTGTTTGCATTAATGAGACGATGAAATGACTACACATGTACATTATATACATACAAACACGCTCTACGCTCTACGTTGTACGCACAAAATCCAAAATCCTTTGATTCTACTTTATTATGTACACTTTTTCATCCTCATCTCACTCATAGACTTAAACATACTGATTATTGATGCCTGGTCAATGGTCGAATTCTTTTCTGCTTCCTTCTTCATTTGTTCCTGTTCTGGTCATTTGTTATTCGTTCAGTTCTATCTCTACTGCTTTTATACACGTATATGATATGCCTATCATTATCCTTGTTATTATGTAATCTCTAATGTCTTTTATCTATATCCTGTATGTTGTCTGTCGTTTGTCGTGGTGCATGTATAATAAGGTTCTGACTATTCCGGAGTCTAGAGGCTTGAGGTTTTAACTTTATATAAATCTTGGTGTACATATCGGTTGAACAAGAGTGGTCGAGTTGTCGCTTTCACTTGACTTGGCTTTACTTGACCTGACTGGACTAGTGTCAAATGTACACATGCATATATAATTTGTGTAAAGGATGTGAATTTTAGGATGTAGGTATCTAATCTCTACGGTCTGATCAAGGATGTATGATGTAGCCATCCATGTTTCAATGTATCAAACGAATGAACAAACAAACAAACAAAAAAGTTGGTTGTTCAACCTCATGAAGATGGAGGATAGACGATACACTTATTATATAATGTGTAGATGTGTTGATTGTAGATTTTTGATATGCATATGTATAATGTACATACAGTATATACAGTATAAAGTATACATACATCAATGTACAAAGTGTCTGTAATCTGTACAATGTACAACCAATGTATACAAAATGAATCACTGAGCAACATCAAAACATGAGCATGAAGATAAGCAAATAAATTTAAAATTAAAAGTCAAAGCCGTCATACCGGTCACACCTTTTGCTAGAAGTGTGAAACTCGCGGACGACTGACGATTGACGACTGATGATGAGAGGTGAATGTATAATGCATAATGCATATTATTATTATTCGTAATTTAGAAAAATCATATTTTATTTAATAATCACGTTTATTTGGATGTGGATTTGAATTTGGAATTCTTGGAATTTTGGTATGAATGCGGGTGATACATTTTAATGTGGATAACACCTGAGCACGTTTAATTGATGATTGCCTTAGATTGCAGGTATATAATAAGGTATATGAATGAATGATTGAGTATAGTATATAGAGAGAATAGAGTATATAGCGTAGACGTACGACTTGGAAGAAGTCAGATTAATCTGACTTTTCACTTCTTGCTTTGTTCATCAGTTGTAACTTGCTGGTTGCTGGTTGCTGGTTGCTGATTACTGATTACAGAATACAGAAGATCACACACATCACACGCAGGTGTGTACAGAATCTCGACGTGTAGGCTGCTAGTTTTTAGCTTTATCTCGGACTTAATCTGAATGCTCAATGCTGAATACTGAATAATGGAATCAAAAATCAGTAGTGACTAAAGGTGCGAAAATTTAACACTTGGCTTAATTGTAGACTTGACCAAACCAGACTGTGATTTTTTCTCCAGTCTCCATCCCCATCATTACACGAGTAATTCCTCTACCAACTCCACCTTTCTTCTTCACTGACCTTGCTATCGTAGTTGGCCACTGTTTACTCTTCACTCTTCACCGTGCATTACATTTTATATGGTTTTATTTTATGCAGGCGAAATTTCAATCCGTCCAGTCATTGTCAAAATTGAGCCAGCCTTCTAAATGTACATGATGTAGTGCTTAATAACTGGGTTCCAAGTACAAATGGCTATACATCACTCAGTGATTCACACTTAACGCTCAACGCTCAACACTCAACAATGGTATAGTAATAATTATTAATAATATTACTCCGCTGCTGGTCTAGCGTCTAGAGTCTAGAGGTAGCTCATTTCCTTCTCTTTCTCGTTTATGACTTGCTTCTGATTCTTGTTCTAGACCTTTTATATTTTCTATGAACAATCAAAATCAAAATTAGCAAAAAACAGAAGACCTAGAAAAAAAGGTAAATGTCTACAAGATATACACTGTACATGTAGCTTAGAATATAACATCTTACAGCCACATATCACGATAGATATCGCAAATTGCACATTTCCACCGCCGAAAATTAGAATTAAATACACAGATTTCAGCCTACAGCATATTACGCATCATGTACATTGTACATCAATACAGAGCAAGAGAACCGCCGAGGAAAATTAAGGAAAGGAGCGATTTAATGAATGATTACGTAACTTTTATCACCTTCATGCTCATAGCCCATGCCTTATAGCTCGTACCTCATCCGTAAATGTTAAACGATAACCAGTGTGAAGAGTGTAAAAAGCAAAAAAGAGAATTTTTTTTTCTTGAAATTGTAAACACTAACGAACAATGAAGAGGCAACAAGTTGTTATGCGTTCTGCTTTGCCATGCTAAAACAAAGGGAGAATTTTGTTTTATATTACTGTGTATCCTTATTTTTCTTCTGTAGTTTGTATTTCGTATTTCGTATTGCTTTAGATTTCAGATTTCAGATCATATCCCAACATTCATTTATCTTCCCCCACTTTTCACCCTGACTTTGACTTTGTTCTCGTCTATTTCACTTAATTCTAAATTTTACATTTTTTCACATTCCTCATCATCTCAACTACCAACGACCAACAGCGTAAAGCTTAACTGTCTTCTGTCTAAATTCTCAAGTCGATGCTCAATGCTCGATGCTAGATGCTCGTGAAGTTCATGTCAAAGTTCCAAGTTCCAAGTAATATTGTATACCATTGACCATTGTACATTGTGCATTCTCTTGTATATAGATATTCTCACCTCTCGTCCAAGATCATTATCATTAGCTTCACGTTATGCATTAGCGGTAGGTAATCCATTTCCCTCATCCTCAATGTTCAATGTCCAATGTTCAATGTTCAACCATCACCATTGTTTCTCACTCTGTAAAAACATTTTCTTGTTGAAAAAACTTCAAACTCAATCATCAATACAAACACCCGTACAATGTACAATGTACAACTACATGGACATTTGTATCTACTTGGATCTTGGATGATATAGTCAGTTGCGTCATCTTCACTTTAACTCTCACTCCTTCCAATTTCCAACAGCAACAGGCCAACAGATGAAATATAGATAAATGAGTGTTTCTCTTGGGTTTTTGGTTGTGTGTGGCTGAGCTCCTCGATTTCTTGATTCTTGATTCTTGATTTCTCGACTGCTCGATTCCCGTCGTCAATTCAATTGTACATAAAATTACTACGTGGCGAGAGATTAAATTAAACGCACCAATCTACAATACAATGTAATACAATTGATGGTTGTGCATTGTTTTAAATGTACATGTTTTATAATTCCTGCACGGAAAACTAGGATACAAAACACAATATGTAATATGTACAATGTACATAGGATATGCTAACAGCTAAGACCATCATGAATACATTTGACGCCTGAAAACAACGTGAAAAGTGGATATTCCAAATATTGTAAAAACATGTAAAACGATTGTGGGTTGTGGGGAGTTTCTGTGAATTCACATTTACATTCTTGAGTGTGATAAACTGAGTGTTAAACGTCTCTCTGGTATTTATTTATTTATGTATTTATTTAGTGATAAAGGATTGACTCTGGAAGCTTGAATCTCTAATCTCTAGTCGTGAGTCTTGAGAGTGGAGAGTTGAGAGAGATTGAAGAGAAAATGATGGAGTGACAGTAGAAAGTATAAAGAGGGTGAGAATCAATTCAATTATAATTATAGGCTTTCCTCTACTTCTCATTCTCTTTCAATTGTTCCTAATACCTAATACCTAATCAACACCTTGAACACTGAATACTGTAAACGCCAAAATTCAAAATCCTCAAGACTCAAGACTCGAGACTCAAAATATCCCAGTTCACCTGTGTACATTTACTAAATGATTCCTTCTACCTACGTGTATTATTTTATTCTCTGATGCATGCAACATGTCAGAAATGAGGAATCCGGATTGAGAGTGCTCGCACGCACTTGTAGGTTGTAGGTAGAATGTAGAATACTAGAATGGGAAACGGGAAAGTTAATCAGAAATCATGAAAGCCGAAGGAAATGCATGTATGAAAATATATGTTTTCACATGGCACATTTAAAGTATACACGATACACATATCCTTCTTGTTTTCACGGGAAAGAGGAATAATAATTAAACATGATAACTTACAACTAATATTAACTTTGATGATATTGTTGATGCCTGAGGCTTGATTCTAATAATTAGCACGATATAATCTCTTTGATTAGCATCTTTATTGTCAATTGTCAGTTAAAACTTGACAGTTAACATCTTTACTTTCTCGCGATTATGCAAATACAAAGTTATATTAAAAATTCTTGTATTAAATACAGTATGATCGTTCTTCATTCTTTATTGCTACTAAAATCCTTTTTTCAAAGTACATTCTTTCAAAATGTGTCTTCAGTCTTCAGTCTTCACGTAATCGCCTCATTTTGAAATGCTCGGCCACATCAATCATTATGATTTCCCTGGATTTCATGATATGATTATGAGTGATGTCAGTTTATGTAGTGTAGTTTTTACTTTCTACGGGATACATTGTGTTGTTTGTGTTTAATAGGGGTTGAATGTGACCATTTAAAACGGACTCATGCTGACGATTGAGGATTGTCTCATGTTTCATCCTTAATGTTTCACATATTGTCCATATAAGTTGCGTTATACATATATTGTATTGTATATTGTATTACATATTTCATTTTGTATTGGAGAATGGAGAAATCTGTCTTTGGGGACGAAGAATTGCCAAAATATATTATATGATGGTAATAATCCATTTCAATATGGTTCAGTCTGATTAATACCCAATTCAATTCAGTTCAATCCAGTCCAGTCCAATCCGATCCGATCAGAGTAAAGTAAGTGACTCGCTCTCTCTTCCGTGTCCTTTTAATGTCTAATGTAATTTGATACAGGTGGAAAGTGGAAAGTGAGCGTAGAGTATAATATGGTTCAAGAGAGAAATATAATCATGCAAATGTCTCCTGGGATGTGGACCCTTCCAGACAATATACAATATGCAATCCAGCCCAATCCAATCCGCTTATTAAATATTTCTAAACTTGAAATTTACAAGTTTAAGCCTTCAAATAATATTGTGTATTGGATTTTGAATTTAGTATTTTTTATGCATAAACTGTTACTTTTTTCATGATTTAACTCGAATTAAAAATGAATAAGCAGTAATCAGTTACACAAAAAACGTTTTTTAGGCACATTTTAAAATTTATATGCAATATTATAATGGTTTTGTGGTGTGTGGTGTGAGTAATGGAGCTTTTTCAAGTCCAGGAAAAGTTTTAATGTTAATTTTCTATTTTCATATTTTTTTTTATCAGGATTTTAAAAACTTGATGTTCATCTAGCGTGACACTCTCTGTATCATAATTTGGTTCGCTAATGGATTGTTTACAACTTTTACGGCTTATATCATAACTCAATAGTCAAAAGTCATAATATAACCAGTTACCAGATACCAGATATAAGATGTAATGTATACAACCAGGAGAAAACTTGGATTCATAAAATATCATAATATTTATTATATTCCATATTTGTTATCTCTATACGGAAATTCCATGATCCATGACGCCTTTCAAATTTAAATTTTCCTCAGTCCTCCATTCTCTTTTCTACACAATTGCTTCTATGTTTCTCAACACGCTAATAAAGTCGAATAATAATAATGTCCTTCAGTTTTTAATCTAGATTAAACGCTGAAATCCCAAAGATTAATTTCTTAATGCAGCAATTATTATTGTTTACTGCTAAATATCTTCCCATTGTTAGAGAGTGACGTACTTTGTGTTTGGCATCGTCTTTGTCTTTGTCTTTGTATTGTCTATTCTCATTCTAGATTCTAGATTCCAGTTGCCATGTGACATGATACATAATACATAATGCACACTACACACTCTACAAATAATAATACCTACTTTCATTATTAATTATGATAATGATGATTATTATTACGATACAATAATGAGAAAAATTACATTGGTCTACTCTATCATAAACAGGAACAACAGGGCTAGAGTATATCATTACGTATACCGCGATAATGTTAAGTATTAAGTAGCATCACTATGGTACACTGTAATTATTTCTTATGCATGCACATGGCACATACATGTACCATGTATTTATGTAGGTATTTAGTCAAAAGTCAAAAGGCAAAAATTATCATTATTATAATCATAGAGCGAAGAATAACGCACACACTTTGAGCAAACACATTACAACCTTTGTCATTCTTTCACTAACGACTGGACTGGAGTGGAGTGGACTGGAGAGTGAAGAGTGTAGAGCACAAGATAGACAGCGAACCATTCTGATTGTATAATTGTACCTTGTAATGAGTAATGAATACCTTGTAGGAAGAAAAGTAACATGCATAAATATGTACATTACTTGACATGCACTTGGGAAAGTCAAGAGTCAAAACGTATTAGTGTCTCATTAACACCGGTTCTTGATTAAGAATTAAATCTACACGGTATATCTATGTCCATGAAGTTACATTAGTAAACTCTGGATTCTAGATTCTAGATTCTAGATTCTAGACTCAAGACTCAAGACACAATAGCTTCATTAAATTATGTAATTATCATGTGGGAAATTTATGTGTCCGCTTCCTCATAAACAAGTCTTATCACATCATCCATAATGCACATTGAACATAGACTCTTTACTGTTTGAGTTGATATGAAAAGGAAATTAAATGGCAGCCCGTCGTCGTCTCCGTTTCGTCCTAATCAATTTCCTTTTCGTCCCTGAATTTTTGGGATTACCGGATTACAATAATAATAATAGTGCTGATGATTGCTGATCTGGTCAATCTATTTCAGGTCTGGTAGCTGATGTCTGCTGTCTGATGTATTGTGGATGGATTTCTAATTCGGTAGCTCATCAGCTTGGAGCAACGAAGTACAAGCGTACCTAGTACCTAATGATAATTGAGAGTGATGGTTCCAAGAAGCACACCAGAACACAAGTCAAGTCACAAAGGAAACAAGTTTCAATTTTTCATGCAATTGCACATACATAATACAGTTGATATTTATTTGATATCATATTGACGCCAAAGTGAAGAAAAGAAATACATTGGTGTTGGTACTCTACTGCTCTGCTCGCTCGCTCTTCAGTAACCCAGGCATTTAGTATTTAGAGACATTGTGTCTGTGTAAATAAAAAGGACGGAGAGTGTTTATCGACTGGGAATCTCCAACGTTTTTCTCACTTTTCCACTTCGGTGTGTCTATGTATTAGCAATCAACTGTCTGTGAAATATCTGTATATCTAATATCTAATATGTGTATCTGTACAATGCATACACACTATAGTATACCCACACTTATATTGTATATTGTCCATCTAACATTAAGTAGATATAGCATGGCATAGAGGTGCGTGACTTTGAGACGGGAGCATAATATCGATTGATATTGATGCATTATTGAGAAATTCAAGGAGAAATTTTGTCGCTCCAACTCATACAAATACAACAGCTAATATCTGTGTATGTACTTTGGAACTTTGGAATTTGAAAAAAAAGACACGCACTCAACTTTTATACATACGTTTAAATATTCATACTTCATACCCGTACACTAACAATATAACCAACTTACTGTATGTATACAGCATGCATGAAATATTTCCAGCACTCCATTCTACATTTGTTTTCTATAAAGAATAAAGAATATATTTAGGGAAAATTTCCTGATACAGACAATATTATAGAACCTGAGAAACTAGGAAAAAATGTGTATCATTATTTATACTTTATACTTATCATCATCCGGTGGAGAGAAAGAGAAAGAGAGAGAGAGAGAGAGAAAGAAAGAGATGGTGTAATGTGTAATCATAAGAGTGTCAGTGTAGCACCTTGCTTTTTTCTCTAATTCTAATTCTAGGTTCACACTTGTCTTCTCTCCACTTCTTACGTTTGACGTTTCTGCTTCTGGATTCTGGACTCAGGTTTGAAGTTTTCAAGCTCTATACTCTAGAATCTGGAGAAATTAAGGGTATAATCATGTTTCTAAATTTACACCTTGTTCCTTTATTTATGATTACGAGTCATCGCGAGAATTGGTACCTCACCGATTTTGACTAGAATCTAGAACCTAGAAACTAGAATTAACACTGAAGGGGACAGACTAAAACTGAAACAAAAGTATGATGGGGAAGCTACAATTACGTATTATGTATTTTGGTCTGGGAAAAAATTAAGATGACGGAACTCTGTTTACTTGAAACTTGAAACACAACTACTCTTGGCACCTCTTTGATATACCGTATACCATATACTGTAAGTATATCAAGTATCAAGTATCAAGAATAGTTTTGAAACATGAATGACACTAAACATTGAACCAGTCCCTAAACCAAGCAAATACTAGTTCAGCGCGGACTAAAAGGTGTAAAATGTTGGTGTGTTCTCCAGTTGTTTTTATTTTTGTTTTGTTGCTTCCGCTATTTTACGGCCGCAAATTGCCACTAATGACCACAAGCATTTCTCTTCTTATTTTCTTTGCACAATTCACAATAAAGAAACGCTAGGCATGTGTTGCCAGTTTCCAAGCATTTAATATTATTTGGAAAGAGTGAAAAATTTGCAAGATATTGAATATTGAATAAACAATTTTGAACACTTTTTTCATCATAAAACTTTTAAAATCAACGAAAGGACAAAATGTTACTTTTTCCTTTTCCTTCTTCGTGCATGCCTTTAATCTTCAATTGTGCAATCTGACATCTGCCAATTTCCAAAGTGAAGAATGATAAACTTGAGAAGGTTTTCTATCCCAAGGCTACAATTGTTGGATTGAATAGGATTGGGAATTGAAGATCGAGAATCGAGAATCGAGAATCAAGAATCTATAGAATCGGGCACTGAACGTTGAGAAGAATGAGAAGACAGAGGATGCATCAAAATTAATGGCGGAGGAGGGAAGAACCATGCAGAACACAGAACCTAGAAAGAACCCAAGATTCAAAGATTCAAATCGATAGACCGATAGCCAGATCGACCGATTGTTCCAAAGCTCAAAGCTCAAGAGTTCAGAAAGGAGGAAGAAGAATTGATGGTATTTTATCGTATTGGGATGCATTTGATTCGATTTCATATTGTTCCATTTGAATTTTGAATACTTCTATCCCCTATACACATAAAGACAACGGAATACAATGTAGGAAAAAATGTGCATTTGTATCATGTATTGAGCATTTTGAGCATTGATGGTATTTATACAACAACGCAAGTATCAAATGTTAGACTCATACATAAATACATACATATTTAGGCAAGATGGGGGAGAAAGAAAGGAAATTCGTACAATTCACAATTGAGAATTGACTTGGCCCTTCATATTGAGAACTAAGAACACAAAGTCCATATTCCATATTCCATGTGGTGTCCATCAAAATGCAATATTTGATATCACTGATATCTTTTGCTCTATCTGCCCTCAAACCGCAAAGGAGCGAAGACCACCAACCATATGCCTTATCTCACAACTCACAACCACCACCACCACCATCAAAATCCACATTTCTTCCCTCTTTTTCATAGTCAATAATACACAATACATGCTACAAAATATAATGCAGCTTTTATTTATCTACTATCTACATTCTACATCCATTGAAAGTTGAAAGCAAATAAAACTAGACACTTGCAAGCACTTGTTTTTCTTCTCCGTCTTCTATTTCTTATGTTTCTGTAATGGATGAAAAAATCTACAATGTACAATGTACATCTTGTGCGGTTTCCCTCACGGTGCTACTGTATCTTGTATTTAGTACTTACCCTTGGCCGCTTGTGACCGTAGAATTTTTCTGTACAAATGTGTGTAGTTCTTAGTTGTACCCTGACATGACTGCAACATGCTATTAAAGTTGTAAGTTGTATCATTTGTCTTTAGTTATCTATTTCTATATCTGATATCTATATACTTGCAAGAAAATTGCATTTCCATGAGGGTCTCAAGTCTCAAGTCTCAACAGTCTCCAAATTCTACCAAAATAAAAACGGAATTTCAAATGTATACAATCGTATTGCACTTTGTACTTTGTATTGTACTTCTGCCCCTGGTATTGTTCATTGGCTGATTTTTTATCACCTTTTTGGATAAAACTCCAATAAATTTCATACATTTACTTGAGAGTGTAATATTATTTATAAAATGTAGGATCAAGTAAAGTTTTGTGCACAAAGTATGATGAATTCTAAATGTTGAATGACGAATAATGAAATTAACTCGGGAATATTCATACATGCATGTACGATCGGCGATTTGGTGGTCTGTCTGGTCTCTGCTTGGTATTTGGTATTTGGTGACCAGAGACCAGAAAGCAGGACGGATTTTGTAATTTTGGTAATTTGGCAAAATCTTTGTTAATTATAATAATTAAATGTGACTCCTGTGTGGGTATGATATTGTGTGTCGTCAGTCGTGTATCATGTGGCACCATGAGATTTTGACCATTGCTCATTTTTTCTCTGTTATATAACATATAGCATACACCATGTACCATACATGTACATCATACGTTATATATTATAGAACTATCACGGTCATCCACTAATCCCATGTACCTCCGCCTGAAGAAATAAATGAGAGACTCGGAAAAACTAAATGGAAATGAAAATAATATACCGGCTTTTACGACTATCTGCTTTCTCACGCGATTTTAGGTAAATTTCATTAATTGAAGTGTAAACAGAGACAGAGAAAGAGAACTAGAACGAGAACAAGAGAAAGGCAGACAGAAAGAGAAAGCGGCAGAGAGAGAGAGAGGCACACTATTAACGATGAAAGACAGACAAGAGACAACAGTCAGTGGTTTAGTTTGGCTCCCTCTCATCATTGTCATGTATCTACAATTTTAAGAGGCATATGTGTTTATTTTTATTTCCACACATTGATATCATATCATGCTCACACAACAAACAATATACAATATGAAGGTTATGCATAAATTATGGGCAAAAGTGTGATGCAACTCACATTGGACTTTGACCGTAGACCAACAGCCGACAGCCGCGGCAATAGACAATAGACATTAGACAAAACTCACCAAACCGATAAATATCTGTAAACTAAATCATATAACTTTCTTTGCCTTTGTACAGAAAGACAGTGATGTGCCCATACAAGTAGCTAGTTTGCAATTTTCCCTTTTATTTTCATACTTGGTCAATGAGCTGTCTTTGGTATCTGTAAATATATTAATGTCTTGCATGCATATCCATAGATGTATACAAGTTGGCATGGTATGATAGGAATCCAAATCCAAGTGCATAACGAATGGAGAGTAAACGGAGAGCAAATGGGACGAATTGAAAATATTAGGAAAGGGAGAGTCCTTGTTTGTCCAGTATCTACATCCTACATTCCGCACTCTATATTCAAAACCTAGGTTCTAGATTCTAGATTCTAGATTTCAATACTGATTCTAACTTGTCCAATTTTCTCGCTTGCTCTGTATCATCGATTAGACACACTTTGACTTGACCCTCATGACAACTGACAAGCAATACTTACATTGTCACTACTCTTTCCATCCGTTTTCATTCATTTTGTGTGGCCAATCCACTGTCTGTATTTCCCAATAATAATATATCGGCTCATTCATTCATGCATCGTTTTGATTGTTGGCTCTGGTTTCTGGCTTCTGGCTTCTGGTTTGCGGTGCCCCTGTTACCAATTAAATGCAAATGTAAACATTATTCTGCACAAACATCTACAATCAACACTATAAATCTAGTGAATAGGCATTCTTGAGTTTTATTCCGAATTCAGCCAATATTATTACAGCTGAGATTTATGTACATTTAATTTATAAGCATGACATGGTCCTTGGTGTTTGAGGTCAGAACCGTGGACTGTGGACAATTTATTTTACTCACTGTAGTCAATAATCAATAGTCACATCATAAGGAATTTTTACTGTACATTTTTGTCACATTCAGTATTGAGTATTGAGTATCAAGTATTCAGGTCAAGTGCAAAATAGAGACAAAACACGAGTTTGAAAATCAAGATAATACACAATACACAATCCACATCTAACTGTTGTTATACAAATCCGAAACCGAACCCTAAACTTTTGTACCTTTTGATCTAATTTTAGATTTTAATTCAGCTCAAAGCTCAAAGCTCAAAGCTCAAAGCACAAAGCATAAAACTCAAAGCAATATATGTAGCAACAGCAACGCAAGTTCCAGGATGATATTTAGTTGTTCAAATGTACTATATAAAGTATGTAGTATGTACCACGTAAAATATATATTGGTATAATAAAAAGAGAGAAAGCGAGAAACGGATCGACGTATAATTCGTGAGGAGTAGAGTGGTTTTGCAAATGACAGGCGGTGGAAATGTTCTCTTCTGTTCAACTTCTGCTACATTGGTTTTTCATCGGATAGTTGTGCATTTTCTGGTTCTCTCTTGCTCTTGCTCCTTTCCTACGCTTTCCAACCTTCTTCTTCTTAATACCCAGGACACGACAGACAGAGAACACAAAATACGCGACACAAAACACACCACACAACAATCTACAATCCAGAATCTACACACAACAAGGACACGACACCAAGACCAGTGAACTGAGCATAAAGTATGTAACACACAAAGCGGAATACAGCCCAGCACAATACTATACAATACAATACAAAACAGCACCAGAGAAAATACGAAATGTACAGAATGTACAGAAAATCCATGGAAAGCAGAAAGCAGTAGGAGCGAGTGAAGATCAACCCAGCGGAAAATTGTTCCTAATCTCCAACTCTACTGCGGTCCAAGAATCTTGGGGAAAACTATCATACTTTTCACTTTGTCTCTCCTCGTGTTTGTGTCTCTGTCTCTGCCTCTTTCTGTCCTCCTTTCCTTCTTTCCCTTCCCCCAAAACGACATGTAATACATCTAAATCCGAACCCAAATCCAACTGTACAAACAATTGTGTTTGCTACAACAAAAAGAATGAGCAAGCTACGACACAAACTACAAAGTACAAACAGGCTAAAATATAGTATCGAAAATCAAACAGCTTTGAGTCAAGAATAAATGCTTGTGAACCACCTTCTTGTTCTTGCTCTTCCATTTGTGTATATTGTGTATGTCTTTGCTCCTTTTCTTCCCCTCTACATTCTACATTCTACATTCTACACGATACAATCACAACTCAATTTGTCACTTTCAACTTGCACCATCCGTTTTCTCTTCTGACTTGTGACTAGTGACCAATTCCAATGCAATCCACTGTCAATTCCAATCACCATCACTCCATCGCATCACATCTCACATCATGCTGAATAATTTTAAATGTGTGCAAAACTTTACAGTGTACAATGTACCCATCATTTATGATTTATTACCCAGTTTATTAAAATGACAAGAGACAAGAAAGAGAGAGAGGCCAAAATAAAATAAAATTTTAGCAATACGCTCGTTGAGACTAAATGATGAGGAAAAACCCCCAAAGCCAAAAAGAGGAGGAGATGAAATGAGTGGGAGAAAGAGAGGGATTTTTGGACGTTTGTGACAAAATGTTTCCATTTGGGAGGAGATTTGTGAGGCGATAGGCGATTCAATGAGCTGATATGTGATGATGGGAAATGAAAGGTCAGCAGAAGACAGGATATACTGTATTATAATAGGAAAAGACAGAAAAAGGGATAGGAAGTGGGATGAAGCGAAAAGAATCTTCAAACTAATTGGAAGATCCAAAACTTATTCCACTGATTGTCCTTTATGAGGTTGAGATAACAAAGTTTCCACAGTTTATTCATATGAGCAGTGAACATTGAGCATTGAGCATTGAGAATTGAGTGTGTATTCATGTACATTTCAAATAAGAGTGGATGAAAGACGCAAGTTCGTTTAGAGTTTAGACACTAGACACTAGACACTAGACGCTGTTCACACAAAGCAACAACTAGAAATTTATTCGAATTTCGAGTTTGGAGAGAAAGTCCGGTTTTGTCTTTGTCCTTGTTCTTTGTTTTCTCGTCTCTTCTCAATGTTCAGTGTTCAATGTTCATCAAGTTAGTAAGTTTGAGAGTTGACTCTAGACTCAAGAGAGAGAGAGAGTCCATGACGATGGTAATCTGAATTGTGTCAATATTACCAACTTTATTTTGTTTTATGTATAAGCGACTATCTCCATTTCATCCAATCCAGAATTCTAGAATCCAGTTCGTCCTATCTTCATTCCTCTCACAATCTCACAATTACTCTGACGATCCTTTCCGACATATATCAATACTTAATGTCCTCTAGTCTACATAAACATGAGGAGAAATGCAAGAGGAGCAAGAACAAGAACAAGAGCAAGAGGAATAAAAATAGAGAGAAATAGAGAGAGAAAAGACCTTTACACTTTCTACTTTCTCTTACTCAGAAACAGTTACTCTCTCTCTCTGTATAAATGATTCAATGACGATGACAACAACAACTTTATTCTCAAACTACTCTCATCTCTTTTCCCTCTCGTCTACATAAACATTAAACACAGATGTACATTGTACATACCAGATTCTTGATACTAGATCCTAGATACTGTTACATGTACACTCTACAGTGTAGAGTGTACACTCTACAAAATCCAAAGGAGGGTTCAAGAAATACCACAAACAGCTAAATTCACATCCATGAACAATGTGCAATGTACAATGTAGAAACTAGAATCTAGAATCTAGAATGTAGACATTTGTTGAAACATGGATAAAGTGGAAAAAGCCACTTGTTTTCTCTCTTTAGGCATCTCGATTAATGAAATTGAAGTTTCTCCTTGTCTCTCGTCCCATTTCATTTCATCTCGTCTCATCTCATCTTATTCCTTGTTCAAATGGAGAATGGAGAAACATATTATGTAGCTCAAGAAAGGACATGAGAATTCATAAGTATCTTGTACACTGTACAGTGTACAGTCGAGTTTTATTCAGTACTGTAGAGTGTAGAGTAAAAAGTCTAGTAGTAGTAAAAAACGCAAACTTTTTATCTTTTCATAGACAAAGTCCAAAGTTGTTACAGTGGGTAGTTTTGCTAGTCCTCTTCCCATGTACAATGTACACTGTACAGTGTACGATGTAGAGACAACCAACTTAGGCCTCCCGTTAAAAGGTATGAGAAAGTACAAAGTACAAAGAGAGAGGAAGAAAAATTCCACGAATCTCCCAATTCACAATACCAGAATCAGAACCACAGCTAGAGCCAGAGCAGAGACTTTTCTCAATCCGCAATTCTCCATTCTCAACTCCTCAGTCTCAGTCTCAGTCAAGAGTATTTGTTTACTCTTTCCACTAACCAAACGGAAGACAGTGAGAGAAAAAACAGAGGGAAACTGAAACTGGAAATGGAAATGAAAACAAAAAAAAGAGAAAAGAGAAAAAGAGAAAAAGAGGAATCAGCAATCAGACTCACTTTCAAAATGGATGTAAAACTGTTGTATCCGCGCCTTCATTTCTCCTCCTCTCAATTTTTCTTCGCCTCATTTTCTTTGACTCGGCTTTTGGTTCGCCTTGATTTCTTGATTTCTTGAGTTCTCCAGGGTTCGAGGACTCGAGAGTTTTCTAGTTTTCTACTTTTCTAGTTGTCGATGTTTTTTGTGTGGAAACTATTGAATCTTTGAAAGCACTGATGATGAAAAAGTAAAAGTAAGAAAGAAAGAAAGAAAGAGAAGGAAGGAAAAGAAGATGACGATAAAGAATAAGAAGGGTGAGCATAAATACTGTGATCTGCTTGAACGAGGGTATAAATAAGAACACGAGTCATTGAATGTGCCGGGAGAAATCTGTACGACGAGACAGAAACATAATATACAATGTACAAAGTACAAAGTACAATATATAATATATGTGAATGATGCATGTATGCAAAAAGGAAAGATACATGATATATAAAATATAAAAAATAAAAGTATAAATGTTCTCGGTGTATTGTGTATTATGTATTATCTACGTGTTTGCGTATTAGGAAAAGTTAGAGCCAATGTGTATGTGTTTGTGAATGTGAATGTGCATGTGAGTTGGTGGATATGTTGAGCGGAAGTTTTTTGATGGCTGGTGTCATAAGAATGTATGGGGGAAACGGACGGGCGTCTGCAGAGTGAACTCGGAGCGCCAGCAGCGACACCAATAAAATCCCCGTCATATATTTATATGTACTTAGATTGTGCAATGTACATGGAAGGCTCGATGGATAGATATGATTTGATGTGGTGCATCCATAAAAGTGGTCTGTCTTCATTCTTGATTCTTCAGTCTTGATGCTTGATACACTTGTACCTCCAGTACAATGCAAGGAATACATGCTACATTACTATCTATTATGTATGTACAATGTACAATGTACAATGTACATGCATAAACAGTAAAGAGACTGGAAAGAAAAAAAGACATGTACATTCATCTCAATGTTCTCTTTCGGTCTGTGTTTTTGCTATATCCTTTTGCCGATGCTTTAGTCGGGTTTGTTCTGTTCTGTTCTCTTATGAGCAGTCGTCTTGCTGACGGAGTCAAAGTCAGTGCGGCGTGTAATACCGCGATGACTTCATACTGCGAACCCACCGACCAGTACACAGTACACACTCACAAATCCCAGTAAAGCGACTGAGCAAGCGAGCATCCGCTACATAAACGACTTGTAATTCACTGAAATTTCTGCACTTAATGGCTTGGAAAATTTGGCACTAATAAATTCCTTCTCGGCCAGCTTGAGCGCGCACCAAACCTTACCAAACCAAACCAAGTACAACTACAACTGGATCTACAATCGTCTCGTACAATATATAAAACGACCAAATACCGAATCCCGAATCCCGAATATTACAACAGAGTACAAGGAGATACACGACGCTCAACACTATTACAGCATCACAGTGATGTACACAGACACGAACACGGACACGAAGACCAAGACCAAGACCAAGACGAAGAAAGGATGATGTATCAAAGTGGAGTAAAAAGCGAGAGAGAAAGAGGCAATGCCTTCACAGCAATCGTATTATTTCGGCCGGCTGAAGACATTTCTTCTTTAATACCTTGTCCTTCTTCCTCCTTCCCTCTTTCATCCTCCTCCATTTCCAAGCTATTCCAATTCCGTTTTGGAATCGCTAGCGTTTTCAAACTAAAATTTGTTCCAGTACACAGTCTACAATCCATGTACTACGTACTTTCTACAGTCTACAATCTATGGTCTATGGTGTACAGTCCTTCATCCAACCATAACGCTCATTTCTCCACAATAATCGGACCGACTCCTGCTGAGACACAACCGAAATCAGATCCGATTCTCGCTATCTTAACTTCCGCACCACCAATAGACACACAAAACATGGTCATTTGCTCCCTCTTTCTCCCTCTCTCTAACTTTTCGTCTTCATCATGCTGATTTTTATAGGGTTTTATTATATTATATCCTCAGTCTTATATCATCTCGTATCATTTCATTATCTTCCATAACTTCCAACTTGCAACATCCAACATCCAACAGAATGTATACAGATAAATACACTCTCAACTCTCAATATGATCAATATGTTGCTCATAATAATTCTGTTTCCGTTATCTATGCACTGTCAATTGCCCATTGTCAATTGTCACTGTAGTAATTTTGGTGACTGTATTTCCTCCCCCTCTCTAATAAAACAATAATGGCAATGACAATTGACAACTGACAACTGACAACATACCACCCATAAGCATTGAGCATTGAGCATCTTCATAACATTATGCATATTATACGAGTGTAAATTATAAATTGCTTTTTATTATATCATTCATTTCCCTTCCAACTTTGTGGGTTTCTCCTGAATGCGGTAAATTTTAAAGCTTACAAATGATAACATCAAAATTCAAAATCTTTAAGAACAGCTGGATTTCGACATTCAAAATAATTGAATCAATAAAAGTTGAAGATTTATTTGTAGGGAAGGAGGCAGTTAACATTTAATACTGTTTTGAGGGGTTGAAATATCGTATCATAGATTGTAGATTGTAGATCATTTTTATTATTTTACATGGAGATTGAAAATTTGTAGCAGACAATGCTGAATTTATTGAGTAATATTGACTAAGTACAGAAGAAACGTAAAAATTAAAGTACATTTGTAATGGAATGTGCAGATATTTCTGTCAAAAAATAGCGTGACGATCATCATATGGTTCAATCATCTACACACGTTTGATTGCAGAAAATTGTTTTGAATGTCTACACAGTCTACAGTCTACAGCTTTTATAATATAAATACAGGGGAAAACATCCATGGAGCTAAATGTATGAGGATTAAATTGAAGGAGAGAAATGAAGAGTGTGTAAATGGCAAATGTTTATGTGATACGGCGGCTCATTCCTCAGTCCTGAGGAATTCATATTGAGACGATTACCTCTTGCAGACGCAATCATCAGACATCCACATTATGTTAAACCAGAGGGAAAAGGACGAGAGAGAGACAGAGAGAGTTGTTTTGTCCTGGCTCATTGCACATTCATAATATTTACTCGACTTTGACTTTGACTTCACCATCGACATCGACACCGGCTTTGGCTTTGACTTTGGCTTTTTCCTGTTCTGTATGAGCAAACAAAAAATATCTAGCACCAGCCGACTTACATCATTATCACCCAAAAAATAACAAGTTTCATTTCATTTTACTTTTTCCTAGCTCTAAGAAGCTTGTAGAAACGATGACGACGACGATGACTCTGTTTGGTTGCAGGGATCAGCTTATCAGTATGTGTATAATATTATATGATTGTGTGTTTAGAGTTTAGAATTTAGACTGTAGACAGTAGATTCTAGATTCTAGACTATATAGGCTCTAGACACGAGACGCGAGACTCACTCTAGACTCTAGACTCTAGACTCGACAGCAAAGACATTAGTTTTTCCAAAAATGGCTCTGTGTTCTTGATAGACCATCAGTTGCAGACGGGAAGCCGGAAATAATTATTATGCCTCTCTTTCTTCGTTTTTTCCTTGTTGACTGGCTGGCTGGCTGATTTTCTCGTTTGACTCGGCTCTCTTCCTTTGGCTCAGCTTGTCGACAAACTCATTCAACTTGGAGTTTGGAGTCTAATCGAATTGCATTCCAATTACAAGATATTAGTGGGTCGTCTATTCTCGCTCGCTTCGATTCTGACTTTTCACGTCTACAAACTACGAATACGGCTCTTACTTTTCACTCTGTGAAATATCCACTTAGTTCAGTACAGTGTCCTTCGTCTACTCCAGTCTCGAGTCTGTAGCAAACACGTAAACAATTTATGATATAATGTTACGCTGTGAGCTGCGAGTCTAGAGTCTAGAGTCATGTGTCGAAAGCCGAAATGAATAGAGACAACATCAACACCAAGTCATGAGACATGAGTGGCACGTCGTCTCACATAATGTGAGACGATTCATATCAAATACCGACGCAACTCAACTCAACTCAACTCACCTACAGAGCCGTCGCCTGCAAAAAAATGGACACATATCGAGAAACCAAATTGTTTTCTGTTTTCTGATCAAATGATTGCGTCAAGTGTCGAATGTCGAATGTCGAGTGCCGAGTGTCCGGTTTACAATGAACAGTTTTACAGTAAACAATGAAATTGCAATGGAAGCATTTTTTAGATATATCTAAACAGTAAAATAAAATCTTGTGCAAAAAATTATGCACGGAACATGTACAAATTGGCTATAATTTTATTTTCATTCCAAATTCATTCATCATCTATTTTCTGCTAATAAATAGTGAGAAGGTCGGTGATCTGTGACAGATGAATCATTCTGAATTCTCAAACCTCAAGTCTCAAGTGTTATAATATAAAAGCAGAAGGGAAATTATTGTAATTGTGAATTGTGAAGAGGGCAATAGTAACAAAATCGTTGTAATAACCATACATTTATTCATAATACAGAAAAAGGACAACAATTTACAATCTACATGATACATGACATGTACAAAAATTTAAACCCAAATCCCACAGATGTTACAAAAGAATCATACATTATTTTTATAGGGGAAAAATATGTATGCACACAACATAACACGTAATATATAATGTGCAGTATTTAGTGTATCATGTATGATGTGTATCTTTTACTCTAATAAAAGAGCTAGTACAACATGTAAGTTGCACATGTACAAAATCATTTACACACAGTCCACATTACACAGTTTTCGGGGTTTTCGGTTTTCAATATGGAAATACATGTAATATATATATCTTTTTGTATTGTAAATTGTGAATTGTCAAGTAGGGGTGGGCACAAGTCACAGCCAAAGTGAAGAGGGCAAAAAATATTACATGTTATTACATGTACACTGAATATAAATATGTTGTGTGTAAGAGTGTAAGAGGCAAGAGGCAAATGCCATACATTAATTGGAATGGGGAAAAAGTCACAGGATCATTTCATCTTCCACCATCCATATCCATACTAATATTCATTTGGATTGGATCCACTGGATCATCCAAAATCCAAAAGGGAAAGTATGTGTACATATATTTTTCACATCTTTTGATCGTATCAAGTTGAAAAAAGGTCTTTTGAACCTCAATCTTATTCACTTATTCATCTGTTTTACATATTTATTTTTACCCCTGCCCTGCATGAAATTTTCATGCTAAGAAACACAATTCAAATGGAAGCAAATGAGAAGGAAAAAATGCAATTTGATAGTTGATAGTTGGTAGCTGACAAAAGAAAATAAAAGTTCCCGTCTATCGATTTTTTCCATCACTTTACACTTTCCAGCTTAACTTTATCATTTATGGGTTACTTATTACAGTATTTTGTAGCAGTTCTTTCAACAGCTTTATAAAATTTTGGCTGTTTTGAATTTTGAATGCCCTGTGTTTTATATTGTTTGATATATTATTTTATGAAATCTAGCTCAAGCCTCAAACCTCAAAACTCAAGCCCCAAGTGACAAGAAACAGTGAAAAGAGTAGCGTTTCAAAAATAAATTGGCGTTACATAACTATTATACGCACTAAACGGAATAACAAAAAGGACAACAAACTGAAATAACTGGAATTAGAAGCAATTAGCCAAAGCTGCGTGTTAAAATAAAAGTTTTTGGTATTCAATATTCAAGTTGAGCACATTCCACTTTTGTCAATTTGTCTGTTGTATGTTGTCAGTTGTCAGTTGTCGGCTGTCGGTTGTTGGTTGTCGGTGAAGGCGAAGATAACCCATTATGTAATAGAACTAACAACTATACACAAACTGTTTCTGTTTCTCTTTTTGTTTCGTAATTGCTTTCACCAAGCCGAGCTTGAACCAAGGTTCAGGTGAGTCAAAACAAGTGTTTTAAATGCAGACGAATAAATGCTCCTTCTAAACCAGTTTAAAGTTTAACACATTCAACATTCAAGCATGAATGTGTACCATGTACCATGTACCGTGTACAATGTACACTTTACACAAGACAAAATACACATGGCACCTGGTGTGTTTTCTCTACAACCGTTTCAATTCTCAATTGAATTAAATTAGTTTGTACACTATGCACATAACAAACACACATGAACGTAAATGTTTGTTGATAGGTGAAAACATTTCACATATTCACTGTGTCATACGCCAAAACAAGAAGTAGGAATTGTGGATACATCTACATTCTACATACAGCATACAACATACGTACGTGTGTGTGCGAAGGATTTTGATACGATGACCGTGTGTCAGGATCTGAACATAATTAGAGTTTAATAGCCGGACAATTTAGTACACGACAATCTACCATCGCCCAGAGAACATACACGTACAACATGGAGTATGTTATAGTGAATAAACCGGATTGAATTGGATTCCACTACTTAAAAAATCCACACAGATATTTATGCATGTAGCATCCATATGTATTCGGTATTCACATAGCTTGTTCCTTTATTCCATTAATTGAAAAATGCTACTGCTTCTAGCTCGATATTTGACTCAATTAGTGTGTTTCCCTATTTCAGGATAGAGGTATGCATTTACAGTTTACAGGCTATAATAAGCATAGAGAAAGTGTGCAAGCTTCTTGTATGTACATTGTTTTGATATCCAACTTCTATGTAGTATCAAGGCAATTTAAACTTAGAATTGAACTGGACGAGAGAGGACGAGAACGAGGCACAGTTGTGAAACTTTGGATGTGGGATGAAAATTTGATAGAGAAGTCAATATAGCAGCCCCAACACCTTAGACCATCACTTTGCGTGATGACCATGGCCATACTGTAGGAGAACCTAGAGAACCTGGAGCTTTCATGCATGGAAAAGCAGTAAAAACTGAAAACTCTTGGGACTTTAGTTTTCACAATGCGAATGTGCACATACAACAAACACACGTATGCACATACGTATTTACAACATGTGTGATTGTGAAACTGGAGCCATGTCCACACAATACCTCCCTACAAACAATCGTGAGTCGGAAAAGCGCTGGCAAGGTGCAGTTACCGTTGGAAACGTGCAGAGGATATTTGTGAGCGCCGTCACCGCGCTGTTTTATCGCTGTCTTCCCGAGCTGGAAAGTAGCCGGCAAAAAGCGGCTTTTCGGCGCTGTTAATTAGCTGGCCAAAAAGCGCTTTTTTACAGCTGC